>JAKWBI020000611.1:0-27891 GCA_022664585.2 Zalerion maritima | reverse complement strand
ATTATATAAAAATCGCATAAATACGCGGATTTTAATTGATTTCAAAATTTCCATTAATCTGTATATAAAAATCGGGGAAATAAGCGCATTTAAATTCGTTTAAAACATCCATTAATCTGTGTATAAAAACTGGAGAAATATGCTGATTTAAATTTCTTTTCAACTTTCCATTAATCTGTGTATAAAAATCGGAAAAATAAGCCGATTGAAATTCCTTTTAAACTTTCCATTAATCCAATAATAATAATGGTAAAAAAAAGAAAAGAAATGGTGGAAAAGGAAAAAGCAAGGGATATATGTATTAATATTCAAAAGGAAATATATTATTACAAACTATAATGGAATAATATTAAAAGTACTTTTTTACCAATCTAATACCTTCGCCTGCGGTGCTTTCCCCTTACACCCCTTACACCCCTTTTTAAAAATATTTAAATTAAATAAACCATTAAATAATAAACCATTAAGGGTTTTGAAAAATAGAAAATAAATTTTAAAATATTAATAAAAATAGGTGGATTTTTGGCAAATCAGATAATTAATACTCTATTAAATTTTTACTAACCGTAAATTTACCTAATATAAGACTTTAAAATTAGAATGTAATGCTTAAATAAAATACTAAAAATATAATAATACTATAAAAGAAAGCGCATATATAAAAGAATCTTTTTATGAATATTATGTATTTTATTTTATTTTATTTAGGCCAATACGGGCCAGTATTTACATGCCAAAAACCATATAATAATATGGTTGGGTATATAATTTGGCCGCCCCTAATATTTTTCCCACCTAACGATTCCGTTTATAATATATTTTAAAAATAAAATATAAACCGGAACTAAAATGGTAAAAATAAAATAAAAGTTATAATCGAAAGATAATTATTAAAATATTATTTTATATATTTTTATATATTTGTATTTATTTTATTAAAGCATATATGGCCTGGTATGTATGGCAGGTATATTTGTACCAAAGTTAAGTGATAATATTATTAATTATTTAATTAACCCGAGCCCAATTTTGTCCCGCCCCATAATTATATTTATAATAAATTTTAAAAATTAAATAGAAAACGCGAATAAAAAGGTAAAAATAAAATAAAAACTACGATGAATAAATCATTATTTAAATAATATTTTATAAATTTTTATTTTTATATATTTATTTTATTTAGGCGGATGCGGCCTGGTGCGTATAATAGGTATGTATTTATTAAAGCCATATCATAATGTGGTTGGTTATATAATTAAACTGTGAAGGGCTGAGGTCACGTTAAGGAGCAACGATAAATGCCACAATAATATATATATTCGATTTACGGGAAAGGGGGAAGGAAAAGGAGAAGGGAAAACGGAGGGCGGATAGGATGGGAACGTTTTATACGTATCGGTCCCGTGATTAGTCCGCGGCGTACGTATATTATATTATAAACGGGCCTATAATATTACTCCTTTTTTTACCCGCTCCGTTTTATAGCGGTATCGCCGCTGGCATGCCCTCCGTAATGTGGTCACGTACCGAGACCCGTAATTTAAATATATCCTATCCTTTTTTTTACCTATATAGGGTATTTATTACGGACATTATATGGAAATATTATAAGGGCCGTTTTTCTTGGCCGCCTATTACCCTTTTCCCATCTTTTACCACCATAATACCCGTGCATTACCCCCCCCCCCTTTAAACCCCCCCCTTTTTTTTTACTACCTCCCTTGGCGCCTTTATAGGCGCCGAGCACCCTTTTGGGTATTTTACGCCTAAAACGGCGGCTATACGGGCCCTGGGCGCCGACCTAATATTAATTAAAACTTTTCCAAATAAATTCCGTTTAAATTTTTAATAATAAATTTTTATAGGTTTTTTTTTATATTTAAACCGCTGCGGGGGCGGTTATTAATGGCTGGTATAATAATCTTTAATATTTTTAATATTAATTCTCGTACCCCTGATAATATTGGTACCGCGCCGGCCTTTTTGGCGCCGCGTAGCCCGGCTTTTTATGGCGGCGGCGCCGTAAAGCCGGCGGTTTATAAAAGTATAATTGCCCGTACTTTTATTATTATTAAGATATATAGTACCCCCGCCCCTTATATTTATAAAGTATTATTAATCCGCTACGGGTAATATAAGGCCCCCACCGTTTATACCAGCCTTATTAAAAAAACGAAGATTATTAGGGTAAATGATTATTTCCCTATATAAGGTTATTACGGTTCCGGGGCTAATTAAGGCAGAATATTATCGCCGGAGTTAAATATAATAAGCCTTATAAAGTTTATATCCGTTATATTATTAATAATATTACCCATTATTATTATAACCAATCCGGTAAGGGTTTTTTTTGATTATTATAAAGTTCCGCGGTTAATTCGGTATTAATCCGTAAGGCGAAATATTATTTATTTTTTATATTCCAAAGGTAACCATACCTATAGTATTATAAATAATAATAGGCCTTTATAAGGATTTCCGCGGTTATCCCGCCATTAATTTAATCCGTTAATACTCCGATACCCTTAATATTAAGGCTATTATTATTATTTTGGTCGTTATTACCAAAACTGGGAGCCCTTATAATAATTTCGCCGTAAATTCGCTTTTAGCCCGCTGCGTGTTTACCCCTCCTTATTTTAAAATTAGGCTTATTATTAATTTGGCGACGAAGTTATTCGCCGTATTAATACGGGGTATTATGCCGGCTTAATGCCGGCTGCCCTTACCGCGCCCATTATTGGCGTAATATTTATGCCCGGCCAGGCCGTATTGCTTATTAAATCGGTCGGTAGGATTACCACCGCCGGAAAGGAATTATTGGCCCTTTTCCGGGACCGTATAAATGTTTTCCTTATTTCGGTTTCGCCTCGGGTTTTCCGCTAATCTTTTTAATTTTTTATTCCGCCCTTGCCTTTTATTAATATTATCTCCTTCCCGGGGCGGAGGCCATTACCTGCCCGCGGCGCCTTTACCAAGTATAATAATAATATTAAATTTAATATAAACCCGGTCGTTTAAAAGTTTGCCATCGGTACCCGTTAATTAATCCTTATACTTATAATATTTATACGGGGCCGCGGGTGGCCCGTAATATATTATCTACCTTTTATCCTTTTTTTTTTTTTAATTATTATTGGCACCTTATATACCGAGGGCTGTATCCCTTTAAATTCCACTTCTTTTATATTATTAATACCTTTATTATAATATTACCGCTAATACCGCCCGTAATATAGCCTATACGTGGCCATTATATATTATTATATTGCCGAACCGCCGCTCGTAACGGTCTAATACCGCTATTTTTATAAAATAAAATAATGGTTTCCAGGTTAATTCCGCCCAGCCTTACCATTTTACCAATATTTGCCTGGTAAAGCCGCGACCCCGTTTTTAGGTCCGTGCTTTAAATATTCCCTTTATTTATTATTTATTTTCCCTTAATTCGTCGCCCCAAATTAATAAGGGTTATATATTATCCTGGGTTTGGGACGGTAAAGGGTTATTATTAACCCGCTATAAAAGGTTTATATAAAAACGTGGGTGAATATTTATAAGCGTATTTAATTTTATTATATATAAGCTTATTATTTGCGTAATTATATATTTGGTATAAAGCCAATTTAGTTTTTATAAGGGCCGCGCGGTGGTTATATTATATAAGGAAAGCCATATTTTATTGCCTACCTTAAACTTCTCCGCGGGCGAACGGTGCTTATTTGCTGCGTTTTTATAGTGTTATTGCGTTACCGTTACCGCCGCTTATGCTTATTCGGTGGCCTCTTTAAGCCTGTCTAGGAATTACTCCGCGCGGCCTCGCGGTAATTGCTTTAAGGGCCCTGGGTTATTGCGTTTTATTATGGGTATTACGTGGTACTTATACGTAATAAAAAACGGGCTAAGGTTAATTATTAATAAATCGCGGTTATTAATGGCCAGTTGCGCTGCCGGTAGGAGCCCGGGCCAGTCCAGCTGCTTTATTAATATAAATATCCGTAAAAAATACTGGACCTTTTAATTCGTTTGCTTAATTGCGCCATCGGTTTAAGGGTGGAACGCGGTCGATAATTGTTATATTATATTTATTAATTTATATAGGCGCTGCCAAAAACCACCCACCTAATTCGACCCTTTATTATTTATAATCGCTTTAAAAAAGCCGTAAAAATATTAAAAATATTATATAAACCTTTTTGCGTATATTTCCGCCATTATGAATATTATGGCTTTTAAAATTACGCCCTTATAAAGGCGGTTAATAATTATTATTAGGAAGCGGGGGCTATACGGGTCCGCGGCGGGGAGGTTTATTATAAAATCCACGGATATTTCGCTTTAAAAACGGTCCGCCATTAAAAGTGGTTTTAATAAATCTTTTTTTTGGTTTTTTATACGGTGGTCCTGCCGTATATATTATAATTATATATAAAACGGCGTACCATACGGGTTATGCCCGGCCAAAAATAATTGCGGAATAATATTATTATTATTTTATTATATTTCGGGTGACTGGTAATTATAAAATTATAAGCCCGCTAAATAAGGGCGGTTTATAATTGCTTTTACGTTAGTATTTAGCGCCGGTCCTTAAAATGCAGATATCCCTCGGGCCCGAGGGAGTATTTTATAATAAAGACCTTCGTTTTTATATTCGGGGGGAATATGTATTCCCCTTTTTCGATTACCTTCCGTATAATCTTATATTAATTATTACGCTATATTATTACGGATTATAATTCCTGGAGCTCGGCGTTTTTAAATGGCGGGCTTGGGAGGGCCCCCATATTATATATGGCCGCCGGTAATTAATTATTTTAAACCAGCTGGAAATTACGGCCGGTAAGGTATTTATTTCCTTTCCCCTTTGGTATATTCTAATCCCGCCGCGATAATGCATTAGGGGCCAGGGATAACCGGCCGGGGCGGAATTTTAATTAGAAATGGTATTAATATATTTACTTTTATCAGCGGATTTGGCGTTTTAATAAGCGTTTTTTAATTATAAAGTACCGTAAATTATTATAGTTTAAGCGTACCCGGAATACGCCGGTTATATTACGGAATTTTATATCCTATACCTTTATACTTTTTATTATGGCCAGAAATTCCTTATTATGGATATTATAATTATATTTGGCGGGTATTAACCGTTAGGAGAAAAAGGCCACGGGGCGTAGCGTTCCCGTTTCGCTCCGTTAAAGGAAATAAGAGCCTATCGCCTATCCCGAGTTATTGGCTTTTAAAACCGTTTCCGTTACCGGATCGAATTGCGCCAATACCGGGGGGGCTATAAACGCCCTTTTTAATCGCTGGAATATTTCGGATTTAATAAAGCCCCAATAAAATCCTTTTCCCTTTTTAAAAAAGGCGGAAAGCGGGAGTTTTAAATTAAAAAACTGGTTGATAAATTCCTTATAAAAGTTAATAAAGCCTAAAAAATCGCGGATCCTTGTTACGGTTATGGGCTTTTCCCATTCGCGTATAGCCCGTAGCTTTTTCGGATCGGCGCGTATCCCTTTTTTTATTATTATAATAAACCTAAGGTATATTATTTTTTTTATTATAAAAATATATTTGGCCGGGTTTAATTAAAGGCCTATGTTACGGAGTTTTTTTATAATTTGGCGGACCTTTAATATATAGTTTTGCTTTATATTATTTAAATAAACCAGTATATTATTTATATA
The DNA here is from genome assembly GCA_022664585.2 of Zalerion maritima. Classification (NCBI taxonomy): domain Eukaryota; kingdom Fungi; phylum Ascomycota; class Sordariomycetes; order Lulworthiales; family Lulworthiaceae; genus Zalerion; species Zalerion maritima. Next base: position 22,201 of record JAKWBI020000611.1, on the reverse strand, counting down.
CGCCGTATAAAATACGTTAAAAAATTTGCGTAATGTATTATTAATATATTATTAAAATAATACTGTAGCGGGGCCGGAGGTATTCCCCGCTGCAATTATACCGAAGACCTACGCCCGGCGTAATTGCTTAAATAATTAGTTTAAAGCCTTAAAATAGTCCTGTATAGGATTATATAAAAAGCCAAAAGGACCCCCGGGATTTGTGGGACTTTTAGAAGGGTAATAAACCATGGCGGCAGAAACTTGGTTATAAAAATACAACTTTTATTTAATACATTATATTTTCCCTTAAATATTATATTATTGTTTAGAAATAATCCTGTACAGGATTATTTTATATTTTCTGGAGCGTTGCCATTTTTAAAAAGGCAATTAAAGGTTTAATTAAACCAAACAGTTTGGTTTTAAATACCGACCATATAGCGAGGCATATTAAACCTACTCCCCGCTATATTTTTTAAAGGTTTAATTAGGATTTATAAACTTAAGTTTCGGTAATAAGCCTGCGTTTTTTAGGATTAAAAATTTAAGGAAACCCTTTATTATTTTTCCCCCTAACTGATTTAGGTTAATAATTATAATTAGGGAATAATATTATACGGGATTATATTAATAAATATAAATAGGAATTTACGGAAATTATTATATTAAAATAAAAGAACCCTTTTATGGTATACTGGTAAGGAATTCGTAATACTTATATTACGAGAAATACAGCGGATACCTATATTATAATAAAATTAAAAATTAACCAGCGTATTGCGCTATATACGCCTAAACAATCGCGTAAGTTATCCTTTTTAAGGGGGGCAGTCTTCTCCTTATAATGGCGAAAGCGTAATATCCGGCTAAGAATAAATTGCCCCTAGGATAAAATAAAAATAATAAATTAAGGATAATAATAGGCGAAGCTGGGCAGATTTATATAATACACGAAGCTTAAAAGCCTTTCGGAAACCAACCACCTATACTTTAAACGATTTATTATTATAAAAAAGCCAGGGAATATATCCTAAGGTAAAAGGAATAATGCGGAAGTTTTACGGCGCTATGGGATTACTTTAATAATATTACAAACCTATAAGGGCCAGAGATAAATAATGGGAATTCGATTCCGAAATGGGCCCGGTACCGGTTAAAAACGCGTATATAATTAAGGTGGGAGGGCTAAGAAAGGACCAGGCTTTAAATATTAAATAAAGCTATATACCCTTATTATACCCTTATAAATAAGATAATAAAGGCTAATAAATAATTAAACCCCTATTATATTACGGAAGTCCGGCGTGGAGCTAAGGTACGATTTAATAAGGGAACCTTTATTTATTTAATTATAAAAGGAAAAAAAAAGGGATTATTAAGGGTATTAATACGTATAAGGAAAAGCAGGATTATAATCCTATTTTTAAATGAAAAAAACATTTTTATAAGCCCAGCTTAAGCTTTAAGGGTATTACGATTATAAAGGATTTTAAAAATTATATAACGGAGGGATAATTTACGCAATTCCGGTTAAGCTTAGGGTAAGGGGGAAGGTAATAGGAATGCCCTTTTATTTTTAAAAAAAAATTTAAGGAAAAGGGGCATTAAAGTGGTTAAAACTACCGCGGAAGCTTAAGGGTTAAATAGGGCGCCCCTAAACTGGCCTGTATTATAATCCTACCTACGGTTATAAAAAAGATCCCAAAAGCTATATAGCGGAGGGATAATTTATATAATTCCGGTTAAGGGGATAATAATATTAAGGTAAAGATTAAAGAGGTATTTTTATCCGATCTGGGAAAAAGCAGGCAAAATTAAGTAATATTAGTATTTTATTTATAAGCAGAAGGGAATACATAATAATAAGGCTTGGCTTATGGGAGCTTATTACGATTACAAAGGATCCTAAAAGTTATATGGCGGAGGGACGATTGGCGTAATCCCGGTTAAGACCCCGTAAGTAAAAACAGGAATTATAAAGTACCTTTGCCGCTCCTTAAAGGGTATAAGAAAAAGGAAGGATTAAAGCCGCTAAGCGCTTTAAAATATAGGGGGAAATTAATACCAGTTTTTATAATTATTAAATTATTCTTCGAAAGGAGGCCCTATTATATTATTTCCTAAATTAAGTTTTATTTTTTATTATAATTATTAAAACCCGTGCCCGATCCAACGGATACCAGGGGAAGTATCCCCTAAAGGGCTTGGAAAAATATAAATTGCCTATCCAAATTAAGGTCGATCCCTTTTTAAAGGAATTTGGTATAAGGGTAATCCTATATAGGCCTTACCAAAAGAATAAAAGAAAAGATCTTAAAAACCAAATTTATTTGGGAAAAGTTTAGGGTTTTATATTTTATTACGATTAGGCCGTAATAAAAGGAAAACATGGCGATTATAATAATTTATAAGTTATAAACGCCAGACCTATAGGCTTTTACCTATAAAATTATAAATAATTCCTTACCCTTTAAAGGCGCCTAATTTCCTTTACTTAAAAAAACAATTAAGGAAAAAATAAATATACGGTAAGGAAATTAATTTAAAGCTTAGGGGAAGGTAAGGCGAGGCCTTTTAGCTTAAGTAAATTAGCCAATATTACGCCCGGCCTTATAAGGAGCCGGTAAATTAATAATTATTAAAAGCGGACCAATTAATAATAAAGGGTAAGAAGATTAAGAAAAATGGTAAAGCGGTATGCCCATAAAGCCTAAAATTTTTAAGCGTAAGGCGCGGGATATAAAAAGCGGGATTTCTTAAAGCCCCGGAATAATAATATTAATACCCGGAGGATGGAAAGGTAATTATTAAAAAGGTTATATAGGCTTCCTATTTTAAATTATAAAAATCTTATAATTATACTTAAAAGGCCTAAAAAATATTACCACCATTATTATTCTTAATCCTAAAAGATTATTTATAATTTATTAGCCTAGGGTTAAAAAGGAATAATCCTGTATTATATTACCCCTTAAAAACCTGTTTAAATCCTAATTCCTTTCCCATTTTTTATAAATTTTTCTAATTTTTAAAAAAATATCCCCTATTTAAAATTCATTATATTATATTTTCACAATAAAGCGCGGCAAAGGCTTCTTTACCAGAATATTATTACGGTAAAGAAAGGTAAAAAACGCCTTATAAATAGGCCTTAGGCCTAAGAACGATTTTCGAAAATAAAAATACCGAAGGGCGCTAATAAAACCTAAACCTTTTTATATAAACAAAAAGCCGAACAATCGCCCCCTAACCCTTTCTTGCTTAAAATCCCATTATCAAAAACCCTTATTATACCAATGCCTCGGGCAAAATATAATACGAATATTTTCCCTAATATTTTAGGGAACGGAATAAATACCATCCCCTTATTAATTTATAAAAATAATGTTTAATAATAATTAATATAATCCTTATAAAATAAACCAATATATTATAGTCCGATTATTATTACCGCTTCCTGGTATATAGGGGAGCGTAATATTTAAGGGAGATAATATTTTTTAATATATATATTAATTGGATCGAATATTTAAATAGGCAGTACTTATAAATAATACGTAAAAAATAAATTATATTATATAATATTATATTAATACTTACGCAGAATTAATTAAATCGCTTACTATAGGAAAAATATAAATTAAAATAAAAAAGGCCTTAAAAACGGAATTCGTAAATAGGAATACCTTTTAAAAAGGCCGTAATATAATAAACCTAGAGCGTTTTACCTATTAAAACTGGCCTATAAAGAATATTAATTAATAATGGTTATATATTACGGGATAAAAACGCCGGCTTATTAAATATAAGGAGAATTATACGGGGTATATTAATAATATTATCCTATCGAACGCGTTTTTAAATACTTTTAATAATATATTATAAGTTTAATTATATAATTTTACAGGGATTATAAATAATAATTTATGCTTTAAAATATACGAGGAATTTTTCCAAAAGCTTAAAGCCTTTTTAAACCAGCGTAAGAAAATAATAAAGCTATTTGGGAATAAATTCCAGCAAAAAGAAAAAGGAATTACCGCCCGCGCTGAAGAAGCCGCGCATAACCCTATCGACTCCCAGTTTTAATAAGCTAACCGATATAATATAACCAAAATGGCCTAAAAAAACCAGACCGACCCCCGCGATTTGCCGCCCGCGCTCCGACCATAAGAAAGCGATAAAATCCCTATTAGCCGATTAATCCTGCCCAAAGTAATTAAATAAAACCTAATTAATAAACTAAATACTTTAAGCGTGGCTAATATATATGTATTATTAAACCAAAAAATAGGCGAAAATATAAAGCTGGTATTAAATAATGGTAAAATTAGGGAAAATAAGCCTTAATATAAAAACCATTATACGTATAATCCTGGTCAGGCTTATTAAACTGGACGGGACCATACGCGGGGACTTTATTATATTTAAGCCGAATTTCCCTAAAAGATTAATATAATCCTTTTGGAAATTTTAAAAGTATAAGCACTTTTTATATTAATAATTAATTTTAATAAAAGGCCCCAGTATTAAATTAAGGTAATAAAATATTATTAATATTTAAAAAATAATTATATATTATATAATTACTTATAAAACGTTTAGGATCGAATTAACGGAATCCTTTATAAATACCCCTTTTACCAAATACCAGGATAGGATTTCGAAAAAAGCGAATATAATATTTGGTTTATTAAAATATTTAATAATATAATTATAAAAGGAGTATTAATAAAAATAATATTTATACGGTATTATAAATAAAAGAATGTGCTTAAGGATTAATACGATCGGGTATAAAAAGCCCAGAATATAATTATAAATAACCCTTAATTTTTAAAAAATACGCCTGGCCTAATTAATAAAAAGGACCAAGTACCTTAAATATATTAATTATAAATAAACCTAACCAACGAGGTTTATAAAATATCCAGGAATAATAATATTTAAAATAATTAATTATTTATTATTATAAAAGGAAAGGCAAAGGCGGTGGAGGAATACTTATAGGAAAACTGGGAGAATATAAAAGCGGAAATAATAATAGAAGCCTTTATTATTAATATGTATAATAAAACGGCGCAGACGGTTTTCGGTTATAACCAGGAAGGTATTAAAAAAAATAAGGTAGGCCCCCAAAAAGGGTAAAAGTGGAGAATAAGATTAAATTGGTTGGGGAAAAAAAAGGCGCCAAAGGAAAAGAAAAGGATATTAATTATAAAAAAGCATTAGGCGTAATAAAGGAAAAAATAAAACGCAATATATAAAAGGAAAAAAAGGCGCCCTTAAGTAATAAGCGTAAGGACCCCCTAGAGTTTACGGACCTAATTTTTTAAAAGATAATAAAAAAATAATTTATAAAGATTATGGAAAGGCCTTACGGGTTAATAATTACGGAGGTATTATAAATATTATAGCCTATAAGAATAACCTTATAAAAAAAGCTGGCAGGTAAAATAAGGGTGGAGGAAATTATTAACGAAATTATTTATAAGGGTAAAAAGCCAAAGGGATACCGGCAGGTAATTTTAAATAAGCCTAATATCCACCAAATAATTAAAATAAAAATATATTTAATTAATAATATATCCCCGAAAAAATTAAAATTTATAAATCTTATATATATTTAATTATATTAATAATACGAGCGTATAAATTTTAAGGTCCTATTTATAAGCCTGCCAGGCGGCCTAAAAGCGGTAATGCTAAAAAAAGAAGAGGTAATCTTTTATTTAATTAATATTCCTAACCCATTAGTATTAATCCCCTTAATAATCCCCTTTTTCCTTTATCCGAGCCCGTGCTTATTAATATATATAAAAAGGCCTAGGAGTAGGCTGGCCAGGGCTATCGTAAATATAGGCGCGGAAGCCAATATTTTTAAATAAACCTACGCCTAAGAGCACGGTTTTAAGGCTTACCAGGCGCGAGTTATATTTTCCGATTATAATGGTTAAAAAACCAATTTGGCCTTAATTATACGGTAATGGGTATATATTTTTTTAAAACCTAAATATATTGCGCAAAACTTTTTCGTACCAAAAGAAAATCGTAAAAGGGCGCTAAAAATAATATTAGAAATACCTTTTATTATAATAACGGGGTGGAAATAATACCATAATAAAAAATGTAATGTATTAATTAGGGAGTTAAAAATAAAAGGGAGTAATTATATTATTATTATTATAAACCTAACCCTGGAAAAAGAATATAAAAGAATATTCCGTAATATTTATTTTTAAAGAATAAAAATCTTTAAAAAAATATAAAAAGCCCTTATAATTCGACCAATAAAAAAAAAAGGCCAGTATAGGATTAAGGAAATCCCGTATTAGTAAAATCGAAATCCCTACCTATATAATAAAAGTTTTGGATTCGGATAACGAAAAAATAATAGTTTAATTTTTTATAAAAAAGGTGGAGCGCCTTATAAAAAGGTTTAAGGAGCATATACCTATAAAGGGGTATATTAATAGGCTATAAAAAGGGGAGAACCTTCTAAATGGAGAAATTTAAACCGAAGAACCAAATATAAAGGTTGGTTTTTATTAACCGGAGGGGTAAGGGCGTAAAAAGCCTTACGATTATCCATAAAACCCTAATTATAAAAAAAAAGCTGCCAAAAAAAGGTTGGATATTTTCCCCGGAAAGTATTATAAGGGTAATAATCGGGAGCTGTAAAATAATAAAAAAAGAATATAAAACTTTATAATTAATAAGATTTTAAGGATTGGTAAAATTTAAAAGGCGTTTCCCTTTAATAATATTAATATTATTAATATTTTTACCGTATATAAACGTATAATAAATAAAATAAAACCCGTGGATATTTGGGTAAAATATAAAGCGGCCCCCGTAAACCCGGATTAATATAAAAAAAAATGGGAAAAAAATAAACCATTAGAAAAAAATTATAATAATACGGAATAAAACGAATACGTTTGCTTATAATTATATAAGGTAAGGCGTAATGGCGCCAGGCTTATACCGGAAAGGAGGAATAAAATCTTAGAATTCCTCGGGGAATTATAAGGGGAAAAATAAAGAATATTTACGAATATATTTATAAATAAAGAATAAGTATTGGTATGGTTTTGGGAATATTTAGGTAAAATTAACCTTAAAATAACCCCTTTTTAAAAAATCGATACGGTACCTTATACAGGGTGGCAGGTTAAAAGTATTCCTATCCTTAAGGTATTAATAACGGTGGTAATCGAAATACTCGAGGAATAAAAAAGGAAAGGAATAATTAAGCCAAGCCAAACGGCGTATTAAAACCCCTGGTTCCTAATTAAAAAAAAATGGGAAATACCGCTTAATTAATTCGGCTAAAAGGCTTAATTCGGTTATAATTTATAACGCTTTTATACCTTTAATTACCAATAAGTTTATAAAAAATATAACCTATTACCAGTTTATTTTATTCCTGGATTTTTATTCCGAATATAACCAAATGGTGCTTAATTTAAAATCCCGAGACCTTATTACCTTTATAATATTTGCCGGCCTATTTAAAATAACCACGCTCCCGTAAGGAGGAATAAATAATATTATTTAATTTTATAAAATTATTTCCATTATTCTTTTAGGCCTTATTCCAGTAATATACAGAATATTTATCGATAATATAACGGTTAAAGGTCTTATAATTATATATAATGGATAAAAAGTTTACCCAGGGGTACGGTAATATATAGCCGAGTATATTAGGAATTTGGACCAAATATTATTACGGAATAAATTGGCCAGAATTATAATCTCCGTGGGCAAATCTAAGTGGTGCCAAAAATTAGCCGTAATAATAGGTTTTATATACGGAATAAATGGCCGTAATCCTAAATAGGCCAAAATTATTAAAATTAAAAAATGGACGGTTTTTAAAAATATATTAAATATTAAAAGATTTATTAATATAATGGTCTTTTACCGAATATTTATTAAGGATTTTATTTATATTATTAAACCTTTATACGAATTTATTTGTATAGGGGCGCAGTTTATTTAAAAGGAAAAATACGCAAGGGTAATAAAAATCCTTAAATAAATCTTAATATTATCCCCAGTTTTAATTAAAATCGATTATTCCCTAAAGGTAAGGCGTATTATTATTAAAATAGATGTATTAGGAACCGGATAAGGAGTATGGATCGGTTAAAAAAGGGAAGGAAAGGTTTTAATGGTAAGGTACGAGTCCGGTTATTAAAAAAAAGCCGAGGGAATATATTATTTGGCCAAGTTAAAATATAAGGGGTTATTTATAACCTTAAAGCGATTACGGAATTACCTATACGGTATACACTTTACCTTTAAAATAAACACGGCCAATATAATATACCAGCTTAATAATAATACTATTAATTTACCCGGGGTATTTATTACCAAATGAATTATATAAATACGGTAATTCGATTTTAGCGTAAAGTATATATTAAAAAATAAGAATATTATAATAAATGTATTATTACGGAAACCTTTAGGGCCTTTAAATAAAAAAGATAATAAATTAAAGGAAAATATTAAAGATTTTATTAATACGCAGTTATATATGCTTAAGGCTGTATAAGATTAAAACAATATTAAAATTTTAAAAGGAAAAATATAAAGCGATAAATCCTAAAAAATAATATATTTCCTTATTATTTTAAAAAAACCGAGTAATATTTTTTATAAATTATTCCTCCGTTAAAAAAGGAAGGCTTTAAACTACCTAATTAAAAACCAGAAACTTTAGCGTAAAACCTTAAAGGGAAAGCTGTAATTATAATGAATGGTTAATAATAATTAAACCCGGAAATATATTATTTAAAATAATTATATTTACGGAGAATATAAAGGACGGAATACCATATTCAGTTTTATTATTTAGTATTATTATTAAAAAGGATAATAAAAGCAGGTGCAGGAAATATTAAAAACCTACCCAATTTATTAAAAGCGAAACCCTTAAAGGCTTAAAATATTATTAAAGATTTTTAACCTTATTTTAACCCCTTTTTCTAAAATTTCGCTTAATATTTTTTGGATATTATTAAGGAAAGGGTATATTTATATTATATAGGCCAGATATAATTTAATAAAATGAATTAAAGGACGACCATTATAAAAAGCCACCGCAGTATAAATGGCCAGTTTTATTTGGCAAAATATTATTTATAAATATAGGATATATGGGAAATTAATAATTAATGGAGGACCGGAAAACCGAGGGTTTTTAAATAAGCTTATAAAGCGAATAGGCCTGGTTAAGATTACGGTATCGGTGTATAATTTATAATTATAAAAAGGGATAAAATACCATTATTTAAGCACCAGGGATATATTATTAAAATTAAGCGGTAATTAAATTAACGCGTACCCAGGGGTATTAATAATGTAAAAAGCCATAATAAACTAAATTATAGGATTTTCCCTATACGCATTATTATACGGTTAAAAAATGGTCACCCTTATTAAAATAGCTTTTTTAATTTAAAGAATAATTAATTAAAAGGGTAATATACCGTACGCGGATTTTTTGGCGAAAAAAAGCCGGGTAATAAAATGGAAAAAAACGGACTTGGCGAAGGCAGCCCGAATCCTATAACGGAATAGGGAAGCTAAAGCCAAATATATAAATAAGAAAAATAGCGGGAAGATAAGGAAGGTCCTATTAGAAAAAGGGGATTTAATATTACGATAAACGCCAGTTATAGGAATTAGGAGTATAAAAAATAAGCAAAACCCTCGATGGATAGGACCTTATATTATTTATAAGCTTTCGAATAAAGGAAGAATGGTGCAGTTTAGAAAACCTTATAAAGGGAGCCCTTTTTTTAAGCGTATAATTAGGAGTAATAAAATTAAAAGATTTATCTAAAAGAACGGATGGTGGAATAAACCGGCAAGAATTAATAATAATACCTGGAAAAAATGGGAACCTTATTTAAAGTGGAATAATAAAATAGGAAAGGGCTGTATAAAATTAAATAATAAGAAAGATAATTTAAAAAATTATATCGGGGATAATATATTAGAAAATTTAGGGGAGGACCAATACCGAATGGTAATATTTTATAAACGCGATTAAAAAAAAAACGATTTAATTAAACGTATTATTATAGTACTATGGCCTAAAAAGCCACGCGGCGTGGAAAAATTAAAGAACGGAGAGCGAAAATTAAAAAAAGTATTAATTTTAGGAATAATAAAAAAAGTATAATTTTAAATTCCGATAACCATTATAAAAGAATTCGGTAATATCCCTTTAATGGAGGAATAAAGCTATACAGTATTATAAAACCTTTAAAGGGACTACCATATAAAAAGAAAAGCCCCCCCCACCTTATATCCTTTCCCTTATATAATACAAGCCCCCAACTAGTTTAAAATTAAACATTATAAAAGGACCTAATAAAAACCATATACCTAAAGCTCCGTTAATAACCCAAGGTGTATATACGTATATAAAAAAAGACCCCATTCCCTTATCCAAAAGTTTAAAAGGAAATACCCTTACGCTTTTTCTTTTACGATTTCTATACCATATCGAATAGCCTTACCTTAAATTATTTATAAATAATAATTAAAAGTAGCCTTTTAATTTTAAGAGAAAATTACCCGTTTAAATTTTATTTTATTTATTTAATTTACGGAAACGGAAAGGCGGGATCCCTATATTAAAGAATTATACGCAAGAGTAAAAACTCCCCCTATGGGAAAACTTAATTTTTTATATTAAAGGATATTATTAAATAGTCCTGTATAATATAATTTTTATTTTGGTAATAGTGAAAAGGATCGATCGCGGGATAAAAGAATTATAATTTATTTTTAGAAAAATTGTAAAAAATACCCCCCCCCTTTATTTCTTACGAGAACGGAGGCCTTTATAACGAGCCGGAAATGCCGCCTTACCATTATTACCATTACCTCCCCTAGGGATTTTACCTCGACCACCCCCTTTATTATAAGCCTTTAAAAAGCCAAACCCTTATACCGGCTGCGCAAAAGGCCTGGTTAAACCAGGAATATTTTCAGCCCCCAAGTTTAAAACATTTATAATCTCCGAAAGATCGGGACCGCTAAGGATAATTTCGAAATAATCCTTCCAATGCTTAATATCCTGCTCCCATAAGGGATAAATTCGTTTAACTTTTATAAAAAAGGCCAAAAAAATACGGTGGAGTTAAAATCGGGAAATAATATGGATTCGGACTTTACCTATATGATTAGTCCTGCATACCGAAGGCGGAGGAGCCAGGTGACCTTAAAAGAAAAAGGCGGTAATAACCGCCCCCGTACGTCTTTTAAGGGAGAACGTGTATTACCGAGGCAGGAGCCTAATTTATCGGAGCTATTTAAACTGCCGTTATATACCCCCTCTCTTTCATCCTTACCCTTTATACGCGCTATTACGCGTATATTCCTTATTAATTATTAATCGCTGCCCTTATTACCATTTTTAAAAATAGCCTCGTTTTCCCTACGCGCGGCTCTTATCCCTAAATAATTACCGCAATATTAACCCCCCTTATATATTAACCAATATTAATAGGTATATAAAGGGTAATATAGGCCGTTTTTTAATATTAAGGTGGATAATAATTTCGAAGTGTTTAAGGAGGAGATTAATAAAAAACCCTTGCGCCATTTATTAATAAAAAGAAAGGCCTATCGGCCAAAAGACCCTAAATCCTATTTTATTTAATGCCATTTATTTTATCCCGGGCCTAATATATAGCCTATCCATACCGAGAATTTCCTAGGGTGGGTTACCATTAAAAGGAATATTAAACGAAAGGCTGCGGAAAAGGAGAAAAGGAAAAAAACTCGAAAAAGGGAGGCGATTAAAATAAGGGATGCGGCCTATAATACTAAATATGGCCAGCGCCGCCGATTAGAGAGGATTAAAAGGGCTCCTTAAGTCCGTTTGGCTTTTAATAATATAAAAAAGAGGGATAAATGTTTTATTTTTTATTTTATAAATCGTTTAAAATAAAGCTTTAATACCACCAGCCAAAATAAACCTTTCGGGGAGATTTAAGGCTGGGGTATAATAAGGTTTATAAAAATAAAACTGTACAGCCTTATTTAATTATAATAAAATAAAAAAGGGAACCCGTAATTATTATAAAAAAATAATTAATAATACGCGAAGGGTAAGGAAGCGGATAAATTGGCAATACCGGTAAAAGTTAGGAAATTTTTTCTGGAGTTTTTTAAACCGCGGGACGCGGTCTTTTATTATAAATTGGTAAAATATAATGGGGCCGGAAGTATTCCCCGTTATATTTATACCGAAGACCTACGCCCGGCGTAATTATTTAAATAATTAATTTAAAGCCTTAAAATAATCCTGTACAGGATTATATAAAAAGCCAAAAAGACCCCCGGGATTTATAGGATTTTTGGGAGGGTAATAAACTATAGCGGTAAAAATTTAATTATAAAAATGTAATTTTTATTTAATATATTATATTTTCCCCCAAATATTATATTATCGTTTAGGAATAATTCTGTACAGGATTATTCTATATTTTCTGGAGCATTACCACTCCTAAAAAGGTAATTGGAGGTTTAACCAAACCAAATAGTTTGGTTTTAAACACCGACCATACAGCGAGGCATATCAGACCTACTCCCCGCTACAATACTCCCGCGCCGTTAAGGCCGAACGGGATTACCGTTTATTTATATAGGCCGAAATAAATTTCGAATATTATTTTTTATTTATTCCCGTGGCGAACGCGTAATTTATAATAGGCGGTTTTAATATTTACCTTGGTAAATTAACGCGCTTTGGCCAGGGTCCGTAATGTTTTATAAATAAGCGGTAGGGGGTAATGGTTTTGACGTATAACCGCGTTTAACCCCTTATAATTATAATAAAAATATAACCCGCCCCCCGGTTTTTTAATAAAAAGTACCGGGGCGCGTACGGGAGAGCTGCTGGCCTTTATATAGCCCTTATTAAATAACTTCGTTAGGGTTTTTTATAAGATTAATAATTCCTCCCTCAATATACCGTAAATTAAACCCTATAATATTTACGGGTCCTTTTTCTTGGTATTTTTTACCAATTGTATTATATGGTTTACGGAACCGCGGTGGGGTGGCAGCGCCTATTTTTTATCGGGTTCGAATATATTTTCCAGCCCTTTTAATTTATCGGAAGGCCTAAATGGCTTGGCCATTAATATCTTTAATTATTCGTTAATATTGTATAGGAATATTGTAAATAATATTAGGTCGCTCGCTTTTATTTTACGCGCCGTAATATATAGGGCGGTAATATTAATTAATTACGTATCCGCCAGGACGGTACCCCTTAACCCCTTTTCCCTTACGGAAAGGTTTACCCTATTAATATAAATCCGTTTTTTTATTATTTTATATATAATTATTTCTTTTTTGCACTATGGTTTGTTTAATATTATTGGGTATAAAAGGTTTGGGACGGGGTAATAAAAATAACGTTAGGAGTATTTATTAATATTAATATTTATATATACCGCCTTTATTATTACCGCTCTTTATTACGCGGGTAATACGAATGCGTATATTAATACCCTGGCGGGTACCGCGATATATGGAAGGCGGAGTTTAATAATAAGGGAATTATAAATTATACAATAATATAGGCACCCATTATTAATAAAAGTATTGGTAAAATAAATCCCATTTAAATAAATGTTTATTAAAAAAGGGGTGCCGTTTATCCGTTTTATCCCCTTTATTATTTCGCTCCGCATTGGCGGCTTTTAGGTATACCTACGCCTAGGAATTACCCTTTTAATTTATTTTCCCCCTCGTCCTTATTTAACGCCCCCGGGTGGGGCGTTACGCCCACGGTATTAATCCGGACTTTTTTGGTTAATTTGGCCGGGGCTAATTTATATTCCGAAATAAAATGGCTATCCGATTTATACCAAATGTATTGGCCTTTTTTACGCCGGCGCTTTATTTTAATTACGGTTACCTATTTAATGCGGCGTGGCTTATTTTTTAATTTAAAACTTATGGCGTTTACCCCTAATATTAGGGTATCCGGATCCTTTTGGGAACGCGATTAATATATTATTAATACGCTGCTTCCTTTTTTGCCCAATGCCGAGTCCAGGCGGAATATAATATCGGTAATTATATAAACCTATTTTTAATAAAAGTTAAAAAGGTGGACCGATATTAATACTAGGCGGAGGCGCTGGTAAATCGCTTCGTTTAATAATATAAGCTTAATAAAATTATCTTATACGGCGCCCCCTACGTTTACCAGGAATTATTTAAATCGGAAATGAAAAATTAAAAATGATTATTTTTCCCTTTGGTATAAAAAGTAAAGCTTTTTCGCTGTTTATTTACGATTATTAAGGTTCCCGAATACCGTTTTTAGGTGTGTAATAAATTGCGAGGGATTTTAATTTATGAATTCGCCCTTACCGTAAAATATTATAATAAGGGCTTTTGGTTTATTCTTTAGGCAGGCATTAATGCCATAATATAAAAACGTATTACCCCCGATAAGGTTCTGGTCCAGTATTAATTTATATTTAATTTTAACCCGGAACGCCTTTTATTTCGCCTTATTGTTATTAAATTTTACCGGCCAGGGGAGCTGCCTTTAGTACGGGGTCGTTATAATTGGCGGGTTATAATTTATTAGGGCGGGCGGCGTTTAATGCGCCGCCGAGATCCGGGTATTAAGGGCCGTAAGTATTTAAATTAATTATCTTTCCATATTATTTAACTCGGCGGCGGACTTGTTATTAACGGCCGCGAATGCCCGGGTTATTTCCTGGTGGATAAGCAATATTACCGCCTTGGGGAGGGTTTATTAACCTTATCCGCCGGCGGAAGCCTGGTTATTTTTATTTAGGTTATTATTTATAATGGAGGCGTTACGGGATAGGTGCGGGATAAAGTATAATAAGGGATTATTTAAAATCGAATATATATAAAGGGCTAAGGTTATGTTAAGGAGTAATAATAAGTGCTATAATAATATATATATTCGATTTACGGGGAAGGGAAAAGGAAAAGAAGGAAAAGCGGAAGGCGGATGGGGTGGGAGCGTTTTATACGTATCGGTCCCGTGGCTAGCCCGCGGCGCACGCACGTCGTATTATGGGCGGGCCTATAATAATATACCATTATACTAACCATATAAAGTTTCCGCATAATTACCGCCATGGCCGTATATTACGATTTAAATATAATCCAGTATAATATAATTAACGCATTTGTTTAAGCCATATTAAGCGAGCCAATTTATATGCGCATGGCGCCAGGGCATAAAACCCATGGCTATATCCTTAAACTCCGAAAGGCCATATATGGATTATATAAATTACCTAAACTATAATAGGATACCTTTATTAAAAAACTTACCAAGCGAGGTTTTAAGCCTATTCCTAATAAACCCTGCTATATGATTAAAAATAGACTAATAGTTTTTTATTATATGGATAATTTTATATTAATATATTTAAAGGAAAGAAGGACCGAAGCCTTATAATTAGGCAAGGAATTTAAAAAGCGTTTCCCTTTTACTGGAGGAGACAACCTTAAATGGTTTCTAGGTATTAAGATTATTCGCGATCGCGAAAAACGCTTAATTTGGCTCTTGTAGGCCACCTATACTTAAAAGATTTATCGGTTGGCGGAATCGAACGGTAAGCCTATTATTTTAATAAAACTGGATCGGTTAATTCCCTATAAGGGAACTATTATTTTAATGCAAATCCGTAAATACCAAAAAAAAATTGGATTTTTAATATATATTGCGATTATTATACGCCCTAATATTATATATACAACGGTATAATTGGCCAGGTTCCTAATAAACCCAAGGCCAGTATATTTTAAAACGGCGGACCGCGTACTTAATTATTTTTTTTATAATTCCAATTAATGCTTAAAGCTTAATGGCGTATCCGATTTAGAAATATTTAATAATACCTTTTTTGCCGATAATCTTTTAAACCGTAAAAGTACCCAGGCGTACACCATTCGCTTATTCGGAGGCCTAATTATATAACGCTTTAATAAATAAAATACGGTTACCATTTCCTTAATAAAAGCCGAATTATTAACGCTTTCCCAGGTATTAAGGGAGTCGATATATATTAATCGTATTATTAAAAAACTAGGGATTAAATTTTTATTTAAAAGGATTCGCATTTAATATAATAATATATAAACGATTTGTCTTATTATAAAAAAATACGCCCGTTTTTTAACTCGTTTCCGCCATATAAATATATATAACCATTGGTTAAAGTAGGAAATGGCCAAAAAAATATTAAATATAATATATACTCCGAGTACGGAAATCTTTACGGATGGTTTTACCAAGCCCTTATAATAATGGTCGTTTTTTTTATTTAAGGAAAGGCTTGGATTAATCCCAAGGCCTGGAGAATTCTCCATTAGAAAAAAGCCGAAATAGGCAGTTTATTATATAAGCCCTAAATAATAAGTCTATTTATAACCTATTTATATTCTAATTTTTCCATACTTTAAGTCTTTTATATTTTAAATATTAATTATTTTATAAATTTATTATAAATAAGGTAATAACCAGATTATAAGTCTCCCACCTAGAAATAATAAGGTTAATATAAGGGACCTATAAGGTTATTAACGAGGACTTTATAAATAAAGCTCCATAATTTTTATTAAATAACCGTATTATAATATTTTAAAAAAATGGGAACCAAAGTAATAATTAAAAAGTAAATTAAGCAAAAGTAAAAGTTAAAATTAATTATAAAGGCTATTATGGGCATATATTATTAGGTATAACGGAAATTAAAAATACACAAAAATATAAAGATTAATAATTTTATAAGGCAGATTTAAAATAATGGCGAAATAAATTATAAAATTAAAGGCGGCAAAGCTTTCGGTTTTTTTATTTTAATTCCTTCTGCTCCTTTTTTATTTCCCTTCTTTTCTCCTTTAATTCCCTAACCTTTACCTTTAAATCCTTAACCTTACCCGTAAGGGTGGCCATATAAAGCTTAAAAAGGTCCAATTAATTCTTCTTTATTAACACCGCCCCGCCAGCGGTGCGCTTCCTTTTTTTAATAAACGACGAGAAAATAAAGGCAGGCCTAGTATTATTATTATCGGTGCTTATAAAAGGGTCCTTCCCTCCACCTCCTTAAATTTTAAGCACACTTTCCTATATAATATCGCTATACCTTTTAATATTATTAAAATCGGCGGCCTATTAAGGGTCCTGGAAAATATTACGGGTATAATATTAAAGGTATTTTAAATAACCCATTATAATACGATTATAACCTTTATAAAAGGTACACTTTCCAATATTAATATAATTAATACACTTAATAATGCGTTTATTATTGGTGGTCTATTGGTTATAAAACACCAGGCCCGGCTTATTTTTATAGGCCTTTATAATTATAAAATAACGGGCATATGGTGCCGCAAAGGGGCGGCCGGCGATTAATACACGCTTCTGGTTAAAGGAAGGCACACCAAATAAATAATGGTCCTTCTTTTTAAGGACCTAGGGCAATATAAATTAATTTTTAAATAATACCAAGGGTATTAATAAAAATACTTATAATTTTAATCTCCTCACCCTTAAAAAAGGCAGTACACCTTTATTCCCCCCGGCGCCCAAGCCCTTTCCTCCCATTATTAAAAGCCTCCCCCCCTTTTCCAAAAATATAACGGCGTGGTATTATAAAAGGCTGGTCCCTTTCCTAAGGAAAAAAACCACCTCCGCCAATACCGGCACCAGATATAATAATAATATTAATTGGTAATAAAAAAAATATATCCCTAATAATTAATTAAAAAATAGTATCCATTTAGTTAATTTAACGGGATTAATATAGGCTTACCAGGCTCCTAATAAGAACCTTTAAGGGTATTAATAAAGTATTAAGGAAGGTTATATATATTTTAAAATATTACTTCGGTTATTATAATAATAATAATTAAAATAAATGGGTATTATAATATACTTAAATAAATAAAAAAAATAAGGTATTATATAATAATTATATATAAAAAGGCGATTTAATTTATTATAATTATATTATTATATTAAAAATATATTAATATTATAAAGAAATTTTTATTATATAAGAAAAAACTGTGGGAGTTTTTAAAAGGTGTATGGCCTATAGGCATTCGGCCAATTAAAACCCCATAATACACCAGTTTTCTGCGAATCTCGAAGTAAGGTTATCGCGAAAATATATAACCGTTATAATATCCCTTATTATACACCTCCACAACTTCTTTATATTTATAAAATTATTATTATTTAATTCCTTTTTACTCCATTATTTAGGAAATACCAATATAGTACGAATAAAAAACCAGGAATTAAGACAAATACCGATACGGTATACAGTAATTATCTATCTTTATACTGTAATAATAGTTTATATTAAAAATTATGGGAAAATAGAATTATTCCATTAGGCCAATGTCTGCCTTATATGACTTATTTTACCAAATACCTATAGGAATACTCCAAGAAGGCGCAAAAAGGCCATAATACATAGGACCTTATATTTTAAAAGATGTATAAATAAGCCTAAAAGGTCTTAATTCAGGACCTTTTAAATAATCTAATTATTATTTAACTGGTTTACGAGAAGTATACTTGTAAGACACAGGCAGTATATTAATTGGAATATAAAATAGGGTAAATGGTAAGGGATTCTCTTCCCTATATTATACTCTTTTACCCCGGCCAGGGAGTATAAAATATGGCAATGGTATAATTTTTGCCGGTTTCTCCTATACCTTTATTCTAAATGGAATTGCCCACCAATTACGGTTAAGCGACCAGCCTTATATATATATATATATATATGCCTAAAGGGGCGTATTAAATACGCCACTGCGTGTTCGATACGCCATTACTGCGTATCGACTGCACCATTGCGTATTTACGGCGCCAATAACGTATTAAATACGCTATCGCGTATTTAGTACATCATAGCGTAAGATACGTTATCGCGTATTTTATACATAATAGGTACATTTATATATATGACTCATAAATGTGTACGGCGTAATAGGGGTAATAATAACGCTATAAATAGCTTCCCTATACGCCCTTCCAGTACACCACAATAACCAACACACAACCACCAGTTAACCTTATTATGCCACCTTTACAAGTGACCTAGTTTGACCTCTCATATCTGACAGAATACGAGGAGGAATATCGCGATTGAAATGGCTTATGTGAATTTGGATGCCCCCTTTTAAAAGATAGTAAATATGTCAGGTGTGTAGCTGATTTTGAGCGTTTTTGCAATGGTGAAGGTGAGGCTGGAAGTTCCAACTTGACCACTGATTCGAAACAGCGGAATCCCTGACGTCGTGAATAGGGATAAAGCACAATTATTATATGAACATGAGTCCCCCGCCACGTAGAACTTAAAACCGCGACGAAAATATCGAATTTCTGGAGAACACTAACGTATCGTGCCCACTACCCGTGCCACGCCCCCACAACTGCGGGGTACGGGTTTTAATTCTTTCACCCACCCGCCTTGTGGGTGCTCGCCACCTGAACACAACTACTAGCTGAACGCAAATTTTCCCGATTTTTGACCCGTTTACTTCTACGTAATATTATGCCAACCCCATAATATTAAAAAACGCGGAAATTATTATAAGTTATAGTTAAGAAGCCGTTTAATATAAAGCCGCAAACCCGGAATATTTCTTTAAATTATTACTTATATAATATTAATTTTCATATGATTAATAAAATATATAAAAATTTTAATAATATTAATAAATTAAAGTATAAAATGATTTACAACGGCTTTATAAATATATTAAAAAGATTATTGGTATTTATATTTATTATTTTAGCTATTAATTGTTATAAATTTATAAAAAATTACTATTAAAGTGGTAAAATTAATATTTTAAATTATATTACCAAAAAATATACCCTTTTACTTTTTTTTAAAAAGAAATTCTTAAATATTACGGTTTATATAATATTATTCATATTATTTGATTCCTTAAAAAATACTTAATAAGAATGAATATATAACGGAAAATAAAAAAATTACTACGGTATAATTTTTCTTATTTTAATTTTTTTTATAAAAATAATTATTCGGAATTTAGAATATAATTTAACCGGTTAATAATATTAGGGATTATATTTTTTAGGGTTATTAATATAAAATAAACCCGTAATTTAATTTTAATCATTAAAAATATATAAGGAATTTATAAAAATTAAAATTAAAATAATATATTTATAAATTTTTTACATTATTATTATTATAGGCCCGCCCATAATACGACGTGCGTGCGCCGCGGGCTAGCCACGGGACCGATACGTATAAGACGCTCCCACCCCATCCGCCTTCCGCTCTTCCTCCTCCTCCTCCTCCCTTCCCCGTAGATCGAATATACATACTATTATGGCACTCATCGTTGCTCCTTAACGTGATCTCAGCCCTTTACAATTATTAAATTAATAAAAAAACTTATATTTAATGGTTTAGGTAGAAAAGAAAAGTAAATATCCGGTACTTCCACGCAGGAAGTAAGGTGTGGGAATACGTAGTATCTGCCACACATATCGTGAAAATCGCTAATGCGATTTAAATTATTAAGAAACTTGGTATTTTGTTTTATCTTATTCGCTAATAATTCTATTTCTTTTTAATTTATTCGCTTATAATTTTTTTCTTTTTATTTCATTCGATTTTTCTTTTATGCATTTTACTTATTATTTTATTTCTATTTCTTCTATTCGCTTTTTATCTTATACCTTCGATTCTTTTCTTTTTTCTTTTTTTTATTCGCTTTTTATTCTTTATATTTTACTTTTTATTTATTCTATTTATTCGCTTATTATTTTACTTATTTCTTTTTTATTTCTATTTATTTTACTCGCTTATTATTCTACTTTTTTATTTTTATTTATTTTACTCGCTTAGTATTTTTCTTTTTTATGTCTATTTATTTTACTCGCTTACTCATTTTACTCATTTTAATTGCTTACTCATTTTAATTGCTTACTCATTTTAATTTCTTACTCATTTTAATTTCTTACTCATTTTAATTGCTTACTCATTTTAATTGCTTACTCATTTTAATTGCTTACTCATTTTAATTGCTTACTCATTTTAATTACTTACTCATTTTAATTGCTTACTCATTTTAATTGCTTACTCATTTTAATTGCTTACTAATATCATTTGTCTTAATTGGAAAGTTTTTTAACAGTCTGAAAAACGTGGCTACTGGCTGATTTAAACTCATATACTCTAGGTTTACAGTTTTAATAAACAATATGGCTTTAACCAATTGAACTACTATACTATAACTTACGTTATTTAGTATGGGACCTTCTCTGATTTATAACACTTCATCCCCCCCCCCTCCCTCCCTAATATTATATTTCTTTATTATATAAAAATCGCATAAATACGCGGTTTTCAATTAATTTTAAAATTTCCATTAATCTGTATATAAAAATCGGGGAAAGAAGCGCATTGAAATTCGTTTAAAATATTCCATTCATCTGTGTATAAAAATCGGAAAAATAAGCGCATTTAAATTCGTTTAAAGCAATCCATTAATCTATGTATAAAAAGGGAAGAAATAAGCCGATTTAGTATCTTTTTAAACTTTCCATTAATCCAGTAATAATAATGGCAAAAGTAAGAAAAGAAATGGTGGAAAAGGAACTATATTCTTACAAACTATAATGGAATAATATTAAAAGTCTTTTTTTGCAAATTTAATACCTTCGCCTGCGGTGTTTTCCCCTTACTCCCCTTTTTAAAAATATTTAAATTAAATAACCGATTAAATAATAAACCCTTAAGGGTTTCGAAAAATAGAAACTAAATTTTAAAATATTAATAAAAATAGGTGGATTTTTGGCGAATCAAATAATATTTACCCTATTAAATTTTTGCTAACCATAAATTTACCTAATATAAAACTTTAAAATTATAATATAATGCTTAAATAAAATATTAAAAATAAAACAACATTGTAAAAAAAAGCCCAAATATAAAAGAATCTTTTTATTAATATTATTTATTTTATTTTATTTTATTTGGGCCGATGCGGGCAAGTGTGCTTATACCAAAAACCATATAATAATATGGTTGGGTATATACTTTGGCCGCCCCTAATTCTTTTCCCACCTAACGATTCCGTTTATAATATATTTTAAAAATGAAGTATAAACCGCAAA
>JAKWBI020000610.1:0-27880 GCA_022664585.2 Zalerion maritima | reverse complement strand
TGTTAGAGGCGAGACGAGCAAAAGCAGTTGGTATAGTATACATTCAGAAAAGTTCTCTTTATTGTCATTGTAGCAGCGGTCAGGTCACAAAGCACACTTGTCCGGCCATCAAGTGTTTCCGAAAAGGTAACGTATGCTGAGAGCATTCTGTAGTGAAAGGCAACGCTGTACTGAAGTTCGGGCCTGGCACAAGAAAGAGCAAGTTCCGGGAGGAAGATCTAGCCCCATATATACAAAATACTAGATCAACATCTCCGACAAGCAAGACAAATGAAACGACGTCTGGTTGCCAGTGGTTGGGGGTATTTATACGGAATGAAGATCGCCCACATTTCCTATTCCCGTTCCAGCCAAAACATTGCCCAGCGCTCGAGGTATACTCCAACGGAATACACACCAAAGAAACGGAAAACAGCAGAGTTGAAGTACAGGATATAACAAAACTTTCACCAAGCCCCAATAGGAAGGTACAGGCAAGTATAAAAGAAGAGAAAGAAAAAGCCAGAATCCATGGTATTAACGTATATGTGGTGCGGGTGTGGAAGAGGTGAAAAGAAGAAAGAACAAAGCGCCAAGATTCGAAGATATTCCAACACATCCAAACCAACCCAAAATAACGAATCCAATATAGGACAAAACCAAAAGAGTTGTCAAATCTACTTTCCCCACTCATCAATAACATCCGGATACTTGGGCAGCATTGGCGCAGAGTGCGCAGAGTTGTCTCTCTCAGGAACTACCAGAGCCTTCAAGCTCGCCTCGAGCCTACCCCACGGCGTGTCCAAATTCGGGGGGTCATGCTTATGCTTCGCCTGCTCGTGGTATATGGTACAGATAATGCCCCTCACGCACCCGTGTCTCGCCGTCCTCGCGTACTGGTTAGCACCAGCGGCAGCCAGCTCCCTCACCGCCGCAATCTTCCCCAGCCTACTCGCCAAGAGCAGCGCAGTCTCTCCCTCGCTGCTTCGCGCCTCCAGCATGTCTTCTTTCTTGGCCGCATCGACCAGGGTCTTCAAGATGGGGATCTTGAGGCTATCCGCTGGCAAAGCCTCGATGAATGCCATCAGAGCAGTCTTGCCGCTCCTGTCGTAATGCGAAACCGAGCATCCCGCTGTGATGAGTTCTTCCGCCTTGCGACAAATTTCGGTGATGGGATCATCTGCTGCGGTGGGTGAGGCGGGACCACCGGGCGACGCCATCGCCTCTCCAGGCGTTGTGTCCCTGCTCCTTCCTGGTCCGGCTGGGCTCCGTCCTGGGTCTAGCGGTTCCGACGCCTTGCGCTTCCTCCCTGGTTGCATTTTCTGGCTGACAGCAGCTAGACAGTGAAGCGCACCATTACCGCTGCCATCCTCGAGGTGCTTGTCATTGACGGCATTGTTCAATATGTGGTGTGTAATGTCGAAACTTGGGTCAACCGGTTGATATGGACGGAAGGGCAACTGCTGATCGTTCTTAACGACATGGCCTGCAAGCGATGCCGGCTGGGGTTGCTGGCTGGCCTCAACGGCTACACAGCCAAACGCGTCACGCATGTACTCAATGTCTGGATCGCATACCATCATCACCTCTATCACTCCAATCACATCTGAAGCTTGGGGTTCAGGTAGACCTCTCTTGATATGGTGAAAGACTGTCTGGCCATACACATCCCTCAGAGGCGCTAATTGCTTGAAAATCTGTATATTTTCGTCAATCTGTTCAATCTTTCGGCAGAGCCCAAAAATTGGGGCGTCGTTGTTAACGAGGGTGAACCAATCCTGCGAGAGAACATGAAGGAATGTCTGGCGGGCTGTATTTTTGGCCATCATAAGATCAAGGGTGACTAGACCCTTTTCGAAGAGAGAGTCCAGCCGACGTCGGTCTCTGCGGGCGGCGAGAAGGTGAAGGATCGTGTTCCCAAAACAATCCGTCTGGTTGACGAGATCAACGGATTTTGATGCATTCGCGATCTGGAGCAGGAGATTTTGGGCCTTGTCGGACAATCCCTTCGGGGTGACCCAGATGTTGGGCTCATTTCTCATTTCAGCCCAGATCATGTCATACGTGGTGTACGACTCCTCGTGATCTTGCCGTAGAATATAGGTAACATCAACGTTTTGGCTATCGAGGGTGAGAAAGTCGCCGGGAAGGAGGAGATAAGACTCCTCATCATGAGCCTCATGGTGTTGGACGGGGTCGAAGGCGGTGCCTTGCCTGGAGATGGTGCTATCCGGCTCGCTCTTCAGAGTCAGGTTCTTCAGAAGAGTGAAGGCCTTCCTGGAGCTCATAGACAGACCCGAAAATGATCTGGTGACGGCGCCGATCTTGATGCTCACCATGGTGTGTTGCCGTTGAGGGGAACACGCGTCGTTCATCGGCGCTTGGGCGTTTCGGTCTATGTGGCGCTGAGATCTTTCGGGGATTTGGACGCGCCATCGCAGCACCGCCTTGTCTTTCTCATTGCCCTTCAGGCTTCGGGGATCTCTCGCAATGGTCTGGTTCAGCTTCTTCTGGGCTCCGTTTTGCTGGCTCTTGGCCTTGTCGACACTGTACAATTGGGGTCAGCCCAGGAACATGTCATCAAGTGAATGGGCGAAAAAACCTACGGCAGGTGGGGTTGGTCTGGATTTTCATCCGCGTGGAAGAACTGTAAGGTGCGTGGCAGTTTGCTGCCGGACCAGAGATAATTTCGGATGAGAGCCCGCGTCTTTTTCCCGTCCCAAATCGGAGGTCTCCCTGTGCGCTTGCTTGTGGTCCTTTTCGGCTTGGCGTCGTCGCCCGAAGCGTTGGAGAAGGCTGCGGGGCTCTGGGCGGCAGAGCCACCAGCACCACCTCCGACGCCGCCCTGTATGGGGCTCAGGGTATCCATATTGTTCATGTGCTGGAAGTGAGAGGGCGACGTGGCATTGAACGCGGCAGTATTTGGAGACTGCGCGTCAAGTCCGCTTGCGTAGGCAGGAGCTTGGGGGTCGTGCTTAGGGATACTGAGTCGGAACGGTACACTTGGAAAGGCATTTGGAATGGGTATTCCCCAGAATTTGTGAGCTGCGGGCTGGGTGGGCGTGGTAGAAGTGCTGTCCGGCTGGAAATTCGGGTTTGGGCTATAACCACCAGGCTGCGGTTGCTGCATCGGCTGACCTCCAAGCGGGGCGGCTGCTGCTGGGTACTGCCTTTCTTCGTAGGGCGATCCTCCTCCGTACTGAGGGTTCCTATTCACGGGGAACTGATTGTTCCAACCCGGCGTAGGCTCCCCTGGGGGGCCTAGGCTATTCCACATCGCCATTGCGCAAGGCTAGGGTGTGCCTTCGCTAGTGGCAAGCGACTAGGTGGTTTTAGATATAGCGACGGAAGAATTCAAAGAAGCGAGGCGGGTGGTGTCGACGATAGGCTGGAATGGCACCGGAGATTGTTGATCTACTAGGCGTATTTGTGGTCGCGATTGGGAGAAATATGTCGTAGGACTTTTTGCTCTATAGTCTGGTCGAGTGTGCTGTGTGCGTAAGTGTGTCGCTGCAACAAATATCACGGGTGGGGGCGACGATTGGAGTAAAGTAGCGATATGGGACTTATGTGGGAGAAGAAAAGAAAAAGAAGTGACAAGAGGGTCAGGCTACCCGCAATGTAAGGGGCACTGAGCCAACTTTTAAGGGATTCAGTTGGGGGGAGAAGTAAGGCTGGCGCTTGGCTGGGAACTGGGGCCGAAAAACATCATGAGGGGTCCTATCGCTGCTGCCGCAAGGTACAAACTCTCTTTTGGCTCCCCCGCGGGCGCAGCTGTGGTGGGAAAGTACCCGGGTATGATCCTTCCCTTCGCAATTGGGCAGACAAGACCTAGTAACCACAGGGAAAGTGGCCAGCGGGGTAAACTCTCCGCGTGAGCAGTAGCCGGTACCTTTGAATTGCTCAATTGAGATGGCCGGAGGAAGAGATTGTGGGGGGTGAGCATTGTATTTTTCTATTCCTCTCATTAGTATTGTATGAGATTGTCCGTACTCGTTGATATTCATAAAACCCTATTCCATCTTCTTCAGCTTCAAAGACACTGATTCCTGGTCTGATCTGGTGTGTATCCTACTAACAATTTCCCGACCGTATACAGGTACAAAAATAGCGTCCGTCTAGCGCAGCTGGACAACCACAGGCCACAGGACCCACACCCCCCATTGGAACGACTCCGCTCCTTCACTCCCCTCTCACGGACTCGACCGTAGTCTGACGGGAAGGCAAGGGAGACATGGTGGGGTCTATTGATACCGGAGCAAAGACGCGGAATTGGGTCCAACGACATTGTTTGGATATCCGCTTCTACGATCCATAGATGTCTCACAGAAAACGGCATCTTGTGCTTGTGTGCAGCCCGTCAGCTTCTTGTCTTATTCTTTTCATTTCCAGGGTTCGTGTGAGGACTTTACTTTGCCCGGTGGTGTTCGAGTGCAGGGCAGTACAGCAGCCTCGGCAGAGGAGTTTCTATATCTTCTTCTCCTCCGCCAAGGTAGAAACCGCATAACGGCGATTCTCACGATGCATGTTCGTGTTCGTCTGCCCAAGGCATTTCAGCCTCTTTCGCTTGACACAAAGACACTCCCTCAGCTTTCAAATCGGGTCGGATTGAAATTAAATGAATGTCAGATGTGCAATGTCATATTGAAGTTCCACAACCGCGATGTAGATTCCTCCCGCGCTTTCCTCAGCTGCGCTGGCTCATTTGCTGTGCTGTACATAGTAAACTGTCGAACATGCTTGATGTGTTGTCATCCTCCATCGGCCACCCATTGATTGAACCTGGCATGATAGTATTGGGGGGCAGTCCAGTAGCGACCCTCCCACCAAATATTTTCAACTTCTTCACTCTCTGCCCGGCAGCTAGTGCGATCTCCACGCATCCCATCCCTCAAGCGCCTTCCAAAGGAAACCGAAAACAATTACTGCACCATCTCATCAGCAAGTGCAATCCATTGGGTTCATCCACCATTCATCTCATGCACGTGTGTATTAGCTACATACATGTGGGCCGTAGTCTCAAATTTCCCACCGTATCGGCCGAGTCCACGCCCTCCAACCCTTCAAATTCATCCACTTCTGCAGCACCGCCACAACATCTTCCCAATGTCATCATGTATCCTTGATCGGACCCTGCATTTTCCACTCTTCGTTTCTCCCCGTGCCCCGTGCCCCGTGCTCCTTGCTACTTGCTGCGACGCATGTGGTGCGCATCCAACCCGCTGGTAACGACACGACCTCGAGTTTTTCCTCTTTCTGTTTAATTTTTTACACTGCAGCGACACGACACTTTGGGAACCATCTGCCCATCGTCCTAGGCCAAGACTCCCTAATGGGCATTCCGACTTACCACAGCAAATTTCATCCAAGCTACTGCTGTGCTTCTATGACGGCATTCCGGGTCAGGGCTGAATGCTAGGCATTGTCAATTGCTCTCACAAGCCGGCGAATCCCGCTTGCAGTCTCTCATTTGAGCAGAAGAAACCAGTGCGTGGTAAATGCGGAGGTTGCCCAATTCCCTCTATTCATTCCCAACGTCTTAAGGGTTTGCGTCAGGCATGTTCAGTGTGCTAGATTTGCTAGCGATTCAAACACCGCTCTTATTTGCTACTTTGCTCTTGGTCCATGCATATTGCTATTGAAAAAGCTGTTCTGCCAGGGTACAAGTCCTCGACACACTTACCCCTTCCTCTCATTCTATAATACCAGGAAACTTCTTATACATGTGCTTTAACGTGACTATATTCCTGCATTCGACTAGCTACTCTGAAAAGCATTTCACATTCTCTTTGAGCCCCGATTTTGATAATTATTTTTCACTCAATGGATGATATCTCAACCCGGGGATATCATATCCGGCAGGGAAAGAGCTCTCGGAGAGGATCTTTAGTTATTCAATTACGAAGTAAACTTCAAAGTCTAAATTCAAGATGAATATGAAAACGAGTATTGCTTTGCTAAACAGAGTGCGTGATGGATCGTATGACAGCCGTTACACTTTCAGCCACATTCGCTGGACCTTCAACAGCTTTGTCAGTTATTACTCGAGAGAATGAATAAATGATACAAGAGAGCACATATTTCCTCCCCAGGTGATAAAGTGGAGAGAGGTTCAACATTCTCGCCCCGTCCATAGCAGTCAAGCATCTACTATATTAAGCCCTGGCCAGTCTCACGGTATGCTTCCATCTTGTTACAATAGTATCTAGGCAGTTCAGCTCGCAAGTTGTGACTCTCTGCGATGTACTCGGAGTGGAGCAGAAAATGTTGCTGGGGGACGTCGACCAGTACCAGGTGCGGATAAGACCGTGATGAGCGAGCACTTGGGTCCGCAGTCATTGGATGCTTAACTAACCTGAGGGTGCGTCTAGAAATTCGTTCGCCTGATGATCGATCTTTATCGCGGATACGATGAGATGTACCCGAGGGCCATCCACATTGGGAGTTTCCGTATCTATATCAAGCACAGTACTAATCCAGAAACACCAACCTTGATTATGGGAGATATCGTCAAGCCTGTATGGGAGTTCGTCCACTACGTGGCGTTTGAAGGTATCATCAGAGAGGATGACTGGGTAAAACTTGAGTTTATGAAATAACTGTCGCTCAAAGGTGAATCGTAATAGCAAGGTCTGCTCTAGACATAAATCCATATATGCTGGGTATTCCTTCCATCCAAGCATAACGCCCCATGCCAACCCAAAAACATATAATCACCTCCGCATCCTCAGTTTATCTAATTCTGGCGTCCACTTCCACTTCCACCGCCACTCTCCCTCTGCAATTTCCTCACCCTCTCCTCCGCCGCCTTAGCTATGATCTCCCTCCTACTCATCCCACTACTATCCCCACCACCAAGCACAAACTCACCCCCCGTCCATCCCCCATGATCGTTAACATCCTCATCGCCCACCGGTCCCACCGGTCCTTCCTCCTCCTCTAGCCTCCTATACCCCATCTCCACGCCCTCGACATCCCTCTCAATCTCCCTGCACAGCTTCCAAAACTTCTGATCGTGGGGCCCATGCACGTTGTGCGCTAGCTCATGGCACAGCGTCTTCCTCACAGTCTTGTAATCCCTGTACCCATCATCGGCGTCCGTTCTCAACCTTAACTCGACAACCTCTCCGCTATTTCGATTGAGACCGAGCGTGCGTCCCACGCCTTCGTGCGACACGTCGGTGTACATGGCGGGATCCATCTCCGTGAGAAGTCCGACGGTGAATTTGTGCTTGCGCATCGAGTGCCTGATCCCTGGGTCTGCGGCCAGACGCTCCAGGTACCGTTGGCTGGAGGGAGGGTCGGGAAGGGTTGGGAGGGGACGGATGGTGAGGAATGTGTATGTGCTGTCTTCTGCTTCTTTGCCAAAATTGTTTCTAGGCCCTGCAGGCTTGTGGACGGGGTGTGCTAGGGCTGCAGCGCGGTTCTCCTGCCGACGATGCGCTACTGTCGCTGCGTGCTGGATCGAGGATACCGCGGCTGCTGTTGCGCCCATGAGAGTGATTTTCTTGCCTTCTAGTGATGAAAGAGGTGGTGATGACGATGTGAATGGGGCTTTTTGTAAGCCGAGTTTCTGTATTATGAGTTTTTGGTTGGCTAGAGGTATGGAGAGACGCTTTGTTATGGCATCGGATAAGTCGGCGAGAGACGCATCTTTTGGCAGAGTGAATGTTTCTGGGTTTGACTTGTAGCTCAGATTTATGGTGATTGTGTTGCCGTCGCCCATGGTTTGTACAGAGTCGGCCATCTCGAACTAGTTACAAGTTGGTGAGATTGGTGAGATGCGACCAGAGTTGCGAGAGCGCAGCAGCCAGGGAGCTAGGTTTCTGTTGAAGTTTCAAAGGTGATAACGGTGCCTTAAACTCCGAAAGAAGACAAAGTGAATAGGAATACTTATATATTTCAAGAACTGAAATAACATTACAGCCATGAGATTTCAAGATGTCGTCTTCCCTTGGATTCTGTCCCAGTCCACGACAACAGTAATCCGGACCCAAGCCACTGTAGGCTGTTATCGATTACAAATCACCTTGAGTCTATCGATAAAAGATCACCTGGATGGAGATTCGCCAAGACCCCCCCCCGCCAGCAGCATGTGGGACCCGAGGCCAAGGAGATTGGTCCGTGGCCCGTGGGCAGCGTAGGTACGGAATGCGACAAGGATGAATCAATCTTGGCATTGACGCTCTGCTGTCCACTAGGCGGGTAATCGCGTTCGTGTCCTCTTTTCTGTGCCTTCAACTCAGCGGCGTTTTGAGCCTTTACAAATCGCCATCCTCAGCCTCGAAACATAATTGTGGACGTCTTAGCAGCTTACCGTCTCTGTTGACTTGTTTGTTACTTGCCATCCCTGTGTGCGTCTAACGAATATTCCCTCAATCTCGTCTACGCTTCACTCATTAGCTAAACGAACAAGCTTCCGTCCAACTTCAAACAAGCTTCGATTTATCACCACCTGCCAACGTAGCTACAACTGCCACCACCACCACCACCACCATCACAAACAGGAACGTGCCGACCACCGCCTTCTCCAGCCAGCCTGACTTCTACCGAAATAGCTGTACCGTCTCCGCGTGTCCCACCCTAGCCGACAGCTCTCCCATCCACCCCGCCCATCGAAAGGCTGTCGTTTGGGCCCCTCGAGCTGTACCCGCCATACGACAACCGGAATCGCGAGCTGCAACCATGGCGCTCAACCTCTTCCGCATCTTGGGTAAGGGACTCTCCTCTTAAAGCTACACTTGAAGCGCCACCCCACAGTTCAAACTTTGAAGCAACAATAATGGGAGCGAGGACTGCTGAAGTCGGAAAACGAAGAGCATGATAACTAACGAAGCTGGCAATGAATACAGGAGACTTCTCCCACTTGGCGTCCATATTCGTCCTTCTCCACAAGATGAGGGAACTGAATGTTCGTATCCCCTTTACCAACCTGCAAGGAAGCTATACTGTGAACCATCGAGGCTACATGTACTAACCACTACCATGACAGGGCTGCGCCGGCATCTCTTTCAAATCGCAAGCCCTTTACTTCTTCGTCTACGTCACCAGATACCTTGGTACCATCTTCCCCGTCCTCCCAGCTTCCCGTCGCATAAAACACTACCTTCCCTCTACTTTCCTCGTTCAATACCCTAGTCCAGCCTCCGACCTCAAAGCACTAACAAACCAATACTAACCCCTTCTTCTCCCCGCAGACCTCTTCAGCACAACCTCAATCTACAACGTAATCTTTAAAATCCTCTTCATCTCATCCCAGGGGTACATCATCTACCTCATGACCACGTCCTACAAACCAACCAACGACCCCAACCTAGACACCTTCCGTGTGCAGTACCTTCTTGGCTTCGCCTTCACCCTCGCCGTCCTCTTCCCCTACACGTACACCTTCAGCGAAATCATGTGGGCTTTCTCCATCTGGCTCGAGAGCGTCGCGATCCTACCTCAGCTCTTCATGCTGCAGCGCACGGGCGAGGCGGAGACGATTACGACGCATTACCTGTTTGCGCTGGGGATTTACAGGGCGCTATATATCCCCAACTGGATTTATAGGTACTTTGCCGAGAGCGGGCATCACATCGATTGGATCGCTGTCGTGGCCGGTCTGCTCCAGACGGTGCTGTATAGTGATTTTTTTTGGATTTATTATACGAGTGTGATGAAGGGGAAAAAGTTCAAGCTTCCGGTATAAGGTGGCTTTGGGGGATCAGGAAGTGGGCGAACGCCTGGGGAAAGGACCGCTGGGATTGGTCAGGGTGGTACATGATGGATCCTTAGAATGGGGAAAGGGGGTCTGGTCTTGAGTCGTAGCGATGGGACTGATAAGGTGGTATTGCTGTTGAGGTAGCAATGCGCAATCAGCTACGGTGATCCTCAAGCAGCCACAAAAGCGAGGGAAAGCTAGGTATGGTTATTCAGCCATGCTACGTGGAAGGCCACCAGGCATCCAGAAATCATCCTTTTGGGATGCCGCTGGTTTCCTATGGCTACCGTGTATGCGCTGGGATAAACGAAATCAACACGGTTTACGCAAAGAGTCATGCTATGTCTATCACAGAATTATGTTTTGGGAGACGAGACAGGTTGTCGGGGAAGATGATAGCTGTTTCCCCCTATTGATATTGTGGGTCACACAGCACGAACAACCTGGACGGTTATGGAACGATTGCATTTAGGGCGTTAGGACAAAGATAGGGCAGGCTATTCTAGTTTTATATCTTTCGAGAGTTGAAAGTTGTTTTCAAATGATTAAAACCGACTTTACCCTGAACAAGTCACCCATCCTTGCATGTCACTTCTTGATAGCAGATATTCGTGGGTATCGCACCGACAGTAGCTTTGGGGTATCTATCTATTTCCGAGTTTTTTTTTCTTCTTTTTTTTTCTCAATGGCTTGTGCACAGGATACATGCCATACTTTTGAAAGACGGCGCTTGAGGCCACATATACGGTGGCAAATATCAATGAACAACCCAGGCGCCTACTATTCCCAACCACAGCACTGGAAGCGCTGTAGCTGTCGCAAGTTATAGTCCTGGTCTGCAGGAGATCTCTCACGTGCTGATGTTCCTGATCAAGATACCTATAGTCAAGTTAGCCCCAGCCTGAGTTCTTCAAAGCCTTTCAAGGCACTGCAGCAGCGGGTTCCGAATAATTCCGCGACCATCGATCGGGTTAAAGATGTTGAGCGTACCAAGCCTAGTCTAGTTTTGTCTCCAACCGAGTACCGCAAATAAAAATGAATGGTTTCAAGGCTTCAATGCAGAGCACCTGTCATAGCTTTTGAAATTGGAACACTTAGTTTGCACATTTTGTTACATGCAGGGATGACTCCCAGCTCGTTCATTTCCCAGCAACGTCGGGGATATTCTTCATCAATCATGGCTACCTGGTAGGTCAGGTCATTGTATACAGAAACATATATCGCTAAGGTAGTATAGTTTTTTTTGCCTCCAAATACTCTCCATAAATCGCGTCCTCCACCGTATAACGCATAGGGTATTTTTTTTGTCTTTTTCCTCCGGCGATATGATGCACCAGCCAGCCCACTACTGCCTTTCTCCATGGCTGATAAACTGCTCTTTCCTTGTGTCCCACCGTTCTCTTTAGGGCCACTTGAAGGGACTTACTTTCCCGCCCGCCCTCAGCTCTAAATTGGGTGCGGCACTCAACCTGTTCTCCTCACTCACTCTGCTCAGCCGATCGACTCCATCGAACGTTGGAGGTGGGGGCAGCGGAGCATCTTTCATTCCTCCGTTAGCTGAAACTCTGTTTTCTGGTCTCACAAACTTGACCCCACCGCCGTCCCTCGGTCGCGGGAAGAGGCTAACGACGTTCCTTCTCAGCGGACTTCTCAAATCGCTTCCCACTCCAGAGCCTACGAGTGTCGACGTGCTTCCAGAGCGACTGTGTCCGGGGACAAAAGTCGGCTCGACAGATGGCTCGCTTTCTCTCCTCTGGCGTTCCTCGCTGCTGAGAGGGGCACTGGCTACTGCTCTTGTTTGCCGCCGTGAAAAGTTCGGAGCGCTACCTGTGCTCGACGGTGTTCTAACCATAGTAGTGTTATCCGAACTGTCTTTCCTCACCCTAATTGAGTCCTCCGTGCTGTCCCTTCTGACCATGGTCCCATTTTCCAAGCTGAACATTTGCTTGATTGGCCAGTTCCCAGACGCATAGTCTGAGGTGGCATATCCCACAGCCGCAGTTCTAGGTGATAAAGTAGCGCCCATACCGACACCTGAAGGATAGTTACTGACTGCTTGTGATGGAGCCTGGGTGGCTCTTGCAGTGTCGATCCGGCTCACGCCGGGAGGACGTGGTGCCGTGTCTAGTTTGGTGGTTCGAGCACGCGACTGGAGCTTTCGCGGTGCTAGCACAGTCCGAGTTGGCGGTGCTGTGAACGACGAGGGCTCCAAACCATTATATGGACTAGGCTGAGGGTATCCAATTGCTGGTTTCCGGTTGTAATCCTTCTCGGCTCTCTCTTTCCTCTTTTGCTTCCGGTACCTCAAGATGAGATAGAAAGTCAAAATGCTCAGGATAGAAGACCCGATGATAGCACCGACGATCCCTAGGGCAGCTTGGGTGACCGATACAACCGCACCCTGAGCTTGATGGATCTGGTTGCTTGCTTCGGCCTGTTGGGATAGACTTAGTTGAACACTCAGGATTTAAACTCAAATGGGGGTTGTGTACATACTCTGACAGTGGCAACCTTCAATCTAGCGCTCTGGACATCGCTGCTCGCGCTTTCAACAGCCTGCCAAGCACTGGCGAGGGCCATGCTAACACTATTGGCTGCACTACTAGCAGCACGAGACTGTGCACTCGAAGCAGATGCCGATAGACTGGCCATAGCAATAGATGCAGAAACGCTCAAACTGCCGACGGTACTGGTGATGGCACTCCGAGCACTGGACTGGGCAGATTGGACAGCAGTGTTGGCTGACCGTTGCTGATTGTCGAGCGATTGTCGAAATGACTGCGAGACATAGAATGCCGATGATGATATACTCGATATGGCGGAGGAGGCGGATGAGGACACTAGGGATAAGCTCCGAGAGAGTTGCGAAATAGTCCCTACTGGGTCGTCGATGGGGAAATGTTGCCGTGTCTCGAGGCGAGCTGGCGGCGTGGTCGAAGACAGGGGTGCAGCCGTGCTTCTCTTATTCGGCGTCGAGGAGCCCGTGGGTTGTATTATACTTGACGCCGTATGCGGTGCGGCGGGTATGTTGTCACTCCCTCCCGAGTCTTCTCCACGTCGCACTCCAAGCGTTCCACCCTCCCCCGCGTCCCCAGGTGCGTTGGCATCTTGCTCTTGTGTCGCCACATTCCCCTGTTGGATACATTCATGAGTGTCTGGTTCTGTCCCTCGTCGTTCACGGTAGCATCGACCTCTTGCATTAGCTGCTGTGAATTCTAGGGCAAACACGAAGAGTAGGACCAGTTCCAACATCCTCCGAGCCAGCATTGTGTTGATGTTCAAGTATCATGAAATTAAGATTCGGGTGACAAAGATAAACATGTTGGCATGAGAAGGAGCTCTGGGGATTCTGGTGTTCTGGTAGAAGCAGAGGTGGTTTAAACGCCAAGTGAATGGTTTTGGTATTTGTATAACCAGCAGTGTTCGAACGAGAGGTAAAACTGAGTATACTGAGTCCAAGTACACCAGGAGCACGCGGTCGAGGATGGTAGGGTGGAGATACGAGAACCAACAGCCACGAAAGAAAGAAAAGAAAAAAGGGAGGATAGAAGAAGGATAAAATAAGCCTAACAACTACGATTAAAACGAGATAATCAATACGTGAGCAGAAACAACAGGGGAGGTTTTTCGAGCGGGGGGACAAGAAGGTTTTCCCAAAAGGGACATCTTGTGCTGTAAGTGAGTGGAGCCAGTTCTTGGCGGCGAGGGTTGGGAGGGTTAGGGGCCGCTGACTGTGGTTGATGGGAACTTACACTGGGGCCCCATTCTAACTTTGTACAGTATCGTTGGACGGTGAGGTTCAAGAGCATGGGCAGGAAAGAACGCCTTGAGCACGCATCGTGGCAGGCGTACCGGAAAGGCAAGAGCACCGGCTTCCGGGTAATGCCTAGCCTGCACAATACCAAACTGTCTTAAGCGAACAATTTTAGGTGGTGGTGAGGGCTGAGATGGATGGTTGGTGCCCACGCCATCAAAAGGCCCCATCGCCAACACCATCTACCATCATCTAGGATATCTTCCCCTCTTCTACGCTCCACATACATAGGTGCCCCTAGGTTACATCCGGTATCCACCTACTCACATGTCTCTTCCAGCATTGTCCCCATCCGAAGGATTCCAGCATCTTGTTCTACCCATGCCTTTCAAAACCGAATCGAAATATTTGCCCAGACAGCTCCAGACCGGCCCAGCAATGCCCAAAACACCGGGATTCGAACAGTTGCGCCGTCCGGCCGTGCACTCCGGCCGTCCAATCTTCTGATTTGGCGCGAACAACTTCGGCCCCCGCATCTTTGAGGTTGGAATTCTGCTGCATTTGTCCAATGC
This sequence comes from Zalerion maritima, assembly GCA_022664585.2. Lineage (NCBI taxonomy): Eukaryota > Fungi > Ascomycota > Sordariomycetes > Lulworthiales > Lulworthiaceae > Zalerion > Zalerion maritima. The sequence continues at coordinate 13,872 of JAKWBI020000610.1, read as the reverse complement.
TCCCAAACGTGTTAGAAACACAGCAACGAGACGAAGGCTTCTTTGATTTTCATTTCATGTTTTCTCCTTTTCACTGCGTGCCTAGCTGCGAGCTTCTATCTTCTGGTTTCTTTCTTTGGCTCTGAGCCGTCTTATCGAATCCCCCACGCCGTCCACGAGGCCTGGCTACGGATAATTGTCAATTGGATGCCGAGCAATGTCATCATTGTCTCCAGCAATTACCATGCGCGCACCCATCCCTCCGGTCCGGTTTTGATTGCGATTCTTGAACATTTTCTGTCCGCTCTTGTGCAGGTCCCCTTCAATGGGCCCTCATGCCATGCACCCAGGCGTACCTTGCAGTAGTGCATGCAGGTCTTCGTAATATGTACTTGGGGCTTGCATCCAGAAATTTGCTCCCCCAGTTAGCCCTTTCTGCACAATACATCTTGTGGAGGCTTCCATCTTCTAGCCTCACACTCCCCGAAAAAGAAATGTTGGACTTATCAACACCGCCCCCGCCTTTCGAGGATTGGCGTGTGTCAGGGCATGTATGGGTGGCAGACAGCTTGGAAGCCCATGCTCCCCTTGAGGTCTTGGCTCCAGGTTGGACCCACGGGCTATCACCTAGTTAGAACATGATTGAAAATTTCCCTCACCATCCACACATCTCTCCCGCACCATGCTTAAATCACCTTCGCCAGAAACACCTCCTCTGGCACTGACCCGCACATCGCGGCCTGACTACCCGGGGGAGAAACATGATCTCTCTGGGGTTGAGACTTCCACAGGATTTCTCTATTCAGCAACCACGTCGCGGTGCGCCTGTCAAGCTTAAGCTCGACTATACCGGGGTTATCTTATACCTAGTATCTGATCTCTGCCGAGAGGGGTATCTAGAGCTCCGAATGCCCCTCTTCACAACTCGGTCGGATGTTTCCTCTCCCGGCCCGCTCCCTCCAATTCCACGACGACTCCCTGCTACAGCTTCTGAGATATGGCAAGGTAATTCCTACCTAATATCCCCTTTCACAAGAGGACTTGTATATTTTGGGTGAAGTTGTGAAAATGGACTGCACCTACAGACGCACATGTGCAACATAGCTTGAACCTTCAGTTAACCGAGCCTGGGAACGGCGTATCGGCCGGTAGCAACCGTATTCTAACCCCCAAACCCATGTGGCTCTCGAAATGGCTGTCGGCTACTATGATTATCACAAGGGTAAGTGACGGCAAAGTTTGAAGATCGTCATGATCTTGGCTTCCCCGTTCTTCTGTACCCATCTGCGACAATGATAGCGAGGCGCAGCAGCTAACATGAGATGGAAAGGTTCTTCTCGTCTCTTACATGCCCCCTTCTCCTGCATCCATCCGGTGGGTTGAGGGGATGATTTCTGCTGAAAACTTATCGGAACTCCTCCACCGACAAAGACCTTGCTAGTCGAGGTATTTTCCCGGAAACGGGTCTTGAGGATCCGAATGCTGAGAGCCACTTTCCTCGCCAAAAGTCTATCTATGTGGAGGCAGTGAACTTTTTTTGATACATGGCGACCCAGTATCTTCAAAGCTTGGGTTTGAGATAAGTTGACAGCCTGAGATCATAACAGTGTCTAGATGTCGAGTCCCTGCGATGGTATGCCGCTCAACCGCCGCAATGTCAAATGTTTCAGGTACTTCTCTCTTCTCTTCTTTTCTGTCCCCTCGTTTGTTTTTTCGTCGAGCATGATGAAGCGCGCTCCTTGGGATCTTATTGAGTTGCTCGACAGGCCAGCTCGAAGACCACGAAGTTAGAAAAGAAAGAACAGGGCCAGGGCCAAGACCGAGACCCCGGTCTGACGGCCCGCCTCGCTTACTTGTGATATTTACACTGACAACTTGAAATGCTGACTGACACTGGCAACTTGGCAACTAAGCATTGTGAAATGCCACACGTGACTGATTCTGTGGATCCGGATAGTCCTCACGCCCTAACATTCCTATAGTGCTACTAGTCTAGAGCGTTATGCTCGACTGACACGCTTAGGCCAGGTCTAATTTTAGGGAGGTTATGGCCACGAGCATTTCGCAGTAGCTGTAATGGACTCTCTTTCTCAAAACACTTCATTCTTTCTTCCGGCTATATCTCGAGAGACTAATATTTACATATCTTTGAGCATTCATATACCAGCCAAATCTCCTATGTAACCACAATCTTCGAGTATACAATTCTGCTTTCGTGATAATTTCCCGGCGGGTTCCTCCTTGGGCGCGAATGAATTGCTATTTCATGGTTCTGAGGCTTTTAGACTAGCTTGATCAGGCGAGTCCCATTCAAAATCCAGGCAAGGGCCCTAGATGTAAGACTGGATAGTCGAGAGGAATCCAGTGTACGCGGCGCCTGAATCGGGCTCCATGTTGTACATATAATCTGTAGTTAACTCACACATCCACCATTAGCACATCAAGCTCATTATTTCCTCATCCAAACCGCCCCTCATCGCAAAGATCACAGAAGGAAGGGAATGTCAACTCACCACCCCACCATGGTCCAGCAGCCCACCACATCCACCCTTGCCAAACTTCGGTGTTCTGGGAAAGGTAGTCCAACATCCCGGTGACGGCCTGCTTGCACTGGTCGTTCACGCCTCCGGCGGTCTCGCCGAGAATGGCCTTTTTGCCGTTCGCACGCATCCATTCCGTGGCTGCGGAGACCCGCTCGCGGCTGATTGTGGAGGAAACGCATTACTCGCGGGTACCGGAGCCGTCGGAGTCTAGGTATTGGTGCTGTGGATGGGTTTGGGATTAGTAGGTGCGTTAGTTAGCAGGAAGGGGAATGGGAGCTTACGAGCTCATAGACGATCTTATCCTGCGGGTCATACAGGTTCTTCATCTGTTCTACGCCGCCTTGGTCTATGAAATTCCATGCCCTATTGTAAGATCAATTGTTAGCATTCATGTAGGCCCTATAGCATAATTTCCCTTTTTTTTTTTTTTTTTTTTTCCCGCTACACCCCATCCTCTGCCCATTCCACCACTTTATGGAGTTACTTCACCCGTCCTCACACTTTCCTCGAGAACTTATTAGATGGTAGTGAAAAAAGACGGGGGAACCACGCAGGTACTCACCCAGTCCATGAATTCGCCTCCACGAAAATGTACTGCTGCGTCGCGCCCGCGGCCCTAACGCCGTCGATAGCAGCCTGGCGTAGGTCGGCGACAAGCTGGTTGTCCATGTCGTGGTACTCGTTATTGGTGTCAAATATGACCAAGGAGTTATCCTTGTAGCGGGGCGCTACTGTCGTCCACCATGCCTTGAAGCCGGAGGTGTCGGTGATAATTTCGTCGTAGCACCGGCCAAAGTTGTGGGGGTCGACGATGGCGTATTTGCCTCTGGGAAGGGGGTTAGCTTTTGGTATGGGTTTGGGGGTGCGGATGGGTGTAAGGGGGGAAAGAGGGCGGCTTACTGTCCCGTCACGTTATGAGATGGTCTATTCATTTGGACAAACAAAGATGTCCCGGGTTAGCACAGACTTCATCGCCTACAGTAGTTGCAGACATACCCTCTTCACAGTAGGCCTGGGAAAGAAGACTCACGCTATCCAACCCCGAAGCGTACGTCTCATTTATCCCCCCCCCCCGTCATGCTGTTGGGAATAATCCTCTCCATCATGGTGGCAATACGGAACGTGTTCGTTCCCGTGTCCATGAGCTTGCGCATCGCGGACTCGACGGGCCAGGTATACTCTTTGCCTAGCTGTCCCGGAAGGACGTCGTTGCCGAGCTCGGCGCATGCTTCGTTGGCGCCAGTGAAGACGAAGGGGGAGCCTTGGCGGGGGGTGATGGGAATGCCCGAGCAGGACGTGATGCCGAGAGCGGCGGCGAGGAGGAGGGCTGTTGGATTCATCATCATTTTGAGGATATCTGGGGATTTTCGGTAGGGACTTTGGGCCAAGCCTGGAGAGAAGGAGCAGAAGAACTCAGTTTTTGTCATTCCGGGAGCCATATATATATATATATATATATTGTAAACATCGATATTTTGTGGGCGGTTTTAGGGGCGAGTTGTAGTTGAGGTGAGGTGAGCCATCCCCGGCAGAGTCCCTCGCTCCGCCCCAAGTATATTGCTGGGGGATAGAATATACGCATGGCAGGATCCTACAATAGTATCTTTATATACTAGTGGGCAGAAGCATCATGAGCCTCATCTTAAGGTTGTCCCGTCTCCAGCATTGCAAGCTGTCGAGAAGATGGGGTTGGTTTTATATATAATACTGGGAGTAGTATCCTCGGAATACTCGGCTGCGATAGAGCCCTTGCACTTAGTCCATGTGGCTGTTCAAAATACGGCGATGAGTACCTTAGTAGGTGTGCATGCAATATTCTGGGGTAGTTACGCACTAGAAATTGTGTGTTTTTTCTCGGTCGCCTTGCTTCCTGGCCCAGTGGAGGCAAGTCCCTTGCAGGAAGAAACAAGCCTCTTTTGCTTTTTTTTTCATCGGCATCGGCACAAAATCTAGTGGCGTGCATGCATGCATTCCCATCGGCAGTAGTCCGTAGGTGTAGTCTATTCGCGGGTATCTTCCGCCCAAACGGTAGTTCGACTAGGCCGGTGCGCCTTGCTCCGTGCTTCGCACTCAGGCGGGAAATAAGACCGCAAAGGATGCCGGCAGAGCTATATGTCACCCGCCTTCTCGGAATTGGTAGCGACAGGGGTCAGGGTCTGCATGCAACACATACAAATTACCGATCTGTCTTGTGGCCAAAGAAGTCTTGCTAGGCAATGTATTCCATGATTTCATGTTCTTTGGTGCGAAGAGGAAATATCATAATATCATGGATCAATATGAGGTTAATGAAGCAAATCCGTTGGAAAGATGTGCACCTCGGAGCGCCTATCAATCGCTCATTAACGTGAATTGTCACGTGGAACAGATTGAAGCTGCGGGCAGCTGACATCAGCCGCGGGCGGGCGGCGTCGATTCTGCATCCGAGTCCTGAAGCATCGATCTTCAAGATTTACACGCCGAGCAAAGAGATCCGTCTGGGCATGCGTCTCAAATCGCACACCTATTGCCCATCATGAGACCGACATTGGCGTGTTTAAAGAGGAGTGTTTGGAAGGGTAGGTATTTACTTGCACCCTTCTACCCCCGTAGTCTCCAGCCAGCTAGCTAAAACTTGTATCCAACAGGTCCCAACATCGTTCCGTGCGTTTCCATCCCCCGCCTCTACGACCAGACATCTTGCGGGTCTCAGTCAATTACGGGATCTCGGCCACTTCGCGTAACTAACTAGGCTGTCTTCCTTCCTTCTAGTCTTCCGATCAGAACACCCAAGCCGGGAAAGCGAATCAGGCCGATCCGAACGCAGGCCCGGTCCGCCACCATCCTGCCCAACTTCGTCGGCCTCGTCTTCCAGGTGTACAATGGCAAGATATACCACGATGTGGAGATAACGGAGGATATGGTGGGGCATAAGCTGGGGGAGTTTTCTCCGTAGGGCCTTCTTCTTTTATCTTGCTGTCCTTATTTCCGAGCATTGCTGACAGGTGATAGGACACGGAAGCCCTTCATCTACGACAAGTAAACTACTTGATATGCCGACATGGGAATGGCAACCAATGGGTCGCGGTATACCAGATCCCCCATCTCTTGTATCACTATTTGTCGCCAATACCAAACCACAATACCACGAGATACTCAAGAGATATCGTTGTTTCCATGCATGTCATGATGACTGATTTTTTAATGATCACACGATTTCATGCTGCGAAAGAATACTATGACAGCTTTTTGAGCTGCATCCACGCATACCATTCCTGATCAAGCAGAAATACCCTAACCTCTAGAGAAGAAATCCCAATTTGTCATCCGAAACGCCTGATATAAATGCCGAAGCCGCCCCATTGTGTTTGTAGTAAAGAAAGCAAGAGTTTATGTATGTGTCGTTTTTCTGCTGTTTCGTGTGGTGTTGCGTTTCCGTCCATTCATCCATCCTGGCCGAATAGGTCCACCGAGAAGATTGAGAATAATCATCTGTAGAACTCGCTGCGCTTGACGTTGACGCCAAACTCGCTGACGGCCATGCCGAGGTCTTCCATGGTGAGCACGGTGCGGTTCTGACTGCCACCTTGGCCTCCACCACCATACCCCGGCCTCTGGATGCCGATGGGACCGCCGCGGCCCTGGTCCTTGGCTCCCGGCTGGCCGGACGGCTGGCCCGGGATGGGGAAACCCGCCGCGGCGCCGAGGTTGCCCATCGGGTTGTTGGCGTTCGTGTTGCTGGCACGGATGCGGCTGTACTGGTAAGAGTCTGCTGCGATATCAGCGACGAACTTTTGCGTTGCGAGCGCGAGGAGACGGGCGAGCCGGGGGTCGGTCTGCGGCGGGGGAGGCAGCCCGGCTTTCGTCATGTAGTAGTTTGTGACGGCATCGGGGATCTGGCAGCAGGGTATGTTAGCACCTGTGACGTGGGGTCAAGGATTGGCGAGAGGCAGACGGGGGGGTTACTGACGATGGGCGCATATTCATCCATCTTGTTGAGGAACTCTTTTAGCGAAGTATCTTTGCGAGAAGGTAGTTTCGGCTCGAGGACGGCCGGCGCGGCGACTTCTTCGCCAGCAGGGGCGGTGCCATTAGTAGCCGGCTGCTGGCTCTGCTCTGGTTGCTGTTCTGGTGCGTTGGTTGACATGCTTATGATGATTTCGGGTTGCACGTCGAGGTGTGAGAGATGCCAAAGTTGGGGCAGGTTGGCGGGGATTTTCTTGGGTTGAAGTCGCGGCGCGCTGACGGTAGAGGTGTATATTAATGTTAGTCATCAAAAATAATATCACATGACAATGTTTTTACAGCTAAGACTCTGGCAAGGTCGAGTGCCGCGTTGCTTGGCGCTGAACACCCAAACTTCCTTTTCCTTTTCCCTTTTCATTGTCTCCTTCGACGGTCCTCCACATCATCAAGCCGAGAAATCTCACTAGTCCATATCCATCAGGTCATAAATTCTTCATCGATTGCATAATATCAACAGTCTCCAATTTCGGCATGGCTTCCGTCACGTATCCCCCACTCGACATGCACCATGTATGTACAAACGGCTTCCCCCAGCAGCCGAACGTTATCGGTCCCTAGGCCGAAACAAGAAGGCAAATTCTATATACACCAACAAGCTTGCATATAATCATTCCGATCTGATGATCTGCAACCCCCATCCCGCCTTTGCAACGAACAGTATATACGGCATTGTACATATGTACACTAGAACAAGGTCTCAAACCCATCCAGGATTTCCTAGGTCGAAACCCCGTAGGCCCCAGTGCAGCCAACAAAGTTGTTGCCGCTAGCCCCAGTGTGGGTGATAACTCCGGCAATGCCACAGTCGTCGTTGATGACAACACGGTCAGCACCAGGAGAGCCTTGGACTCAGTCTATTAGCAGGTCGGCCAGCTATCGTGGGCATGGCTATACTCACCACCCTTATAGATGCCGGTGGTCAAGATGGGGAACTCATCGTACGGGCCGTCAACGAGAAAGTCGAACCCCTCATAGTTGTTGTAGGTATGGGGGTATCCGTTGACCTGGCTATCGGCGTTCACCCGCTGGCAAGCCGTGTTGGCAGCGGACTTGACTTCGCCACTGGTGTAGGCGTTGCTGCCGCACACGGTGTCGGCCCGAGCGTCGAGGTTTGCCGGCGCGGCTAGCGCTACGGCGGCGAGAAGCGAGACGAGAGTAGAACGGACAAGCATGATGAAGTTGATATTCCGGATCTGTTTTTTTCTGTTTGGTCTTGTTTTCCTCGGGAAAACGAAGTCTGCTAAGAAGGTGATGGCCTATGTGTCGAACACACTTATTCCATTAATGTCGACGTCTTTCCCCTAGCTTTTTATACCCAACTCGACCCGCTCAGCTTCACCATGGTGCCGCCGCTGTGCTCCGCCAAAACTATATCCCGATTCAGAAGGTCCCCTCCAAGCCTTATGCTACATCACCAGGTTACAGAGCTCGACTACCGCACGTCGGACATGTAGATGTCTTGGGCTGCGGGACCGCCCGTTGCTCCGTGTCGCTCCAACGTGGACTTGTCTGACTTATGATTGGTCGGCTGAGCCATCCTTGTGGTGCCTGGCATCTCACATGCCAACGAATGACCGCCCACCATGCGGGGATGAAGCATCGACGTTGACACTAATGCCTTCTTTTTCGAGGTTGGATCCAGAGTTTCAGCGACGTGAGAGGGGAATGACTCTTGTTTGCTGGAGCAATAAGAAAGTCTTAACAGCCCACGACCAAAATCGACCATTCTGAGCTGGCGGCTACACCAGTCGGCGAACGCAACACCAGCCGGCCATCCTAACTGTTTCTTGTCACCGGGACAGTCCCAACGTGCGTTCGATTGCATAAGTTTTGAATAGCAGCTTCTGCCAACCTCCACGACCCTGTTCCCACAGCCCAGCACCTGCACACCAGCCGAATCAAGCTAACAACAATGCCGATCGCAAGCTGCTGCCAGAGACCTAGGAAGGGGATATATTGCAAGAGGTCGGGAAGAGTCTTAACAACCTTCCATCCGAGTCCTAGCATCAACTTGAAGAATGCATACAGCACTTCCCCACTACCGTCCAACCCCATCTCATCGTTTTGAATACATGCTCCTCTGATCAAGCCAAACTCCGGCGGTAGTTGCACTAAGCCGCCAACCACAGGGTTTTTAGCGAGGATGTGTTGGGTTTCTTGAATTCGAAGATTTATATTGGACTTCGAGGCTCGGACGTCTCCGGCGACACTGGCCGTCTCCCTGCACCGCACCATATCTTGCAACCAGCCAGGTCGGTCATTCGCGTTTTCGATCATCAAGTATTCGTCTTCGTCGACCGTTGAGCTTCCTTCCATGTCGTCCTCCGTTCCAGTTATAACATTTGTTGACATATTCGCCCAAACTTGGTCCCTTTTATCGAGTCGAATCAACATCATCAGATCGTCCACACCATCAGTGTCTCTTGTCCCACACAGGTCCCATCCCTCGCAGTTTTCTTTGGCAGCAATGGCCTTGGCCTCGATCCGTCGGGGTCGACCGACCTCCTCCATTATATTCAACAGCCACCTTAATGTTGTTACTGCTTCTTCTTGCAAGCTCTGGTGCTCTTGAGGGCAGAGACAGGCTGCTGCGAGGCACCGGAGCGCATAGTAATCGACTTGGTCGGGTGTCTTGTGGGCGATGGCGGAGAGGATCCGGCGTGCTACTTTCGACTGGCTCAACGGTATTGGTACGTCGCAGACCCGACCTAGGCCGTCATATCCGATGCACGTCAGTCTCTGGGCATCTACTTGGAGTCTAAGCAGTCGAGCTGGCTGCCAGATGTCAATCTGCATGCTGTGGGAGTTGTTGTAAAGACGCTAGAGTAAATGTGCTGACACTTCAGCCAATGCTGCCAGCAACACACAAAGAGATGGACCCCGGATACTTTATCCTAAAATTCCTCAATACTCACATATCTATCATCATTAAGCAGACACTAGCCGACCCACTTTGGGCATCAAAGGAAACCACAGGATCATGCATCCTAGAGGCCGAGTACGACAGACGAAAATGATAAAACAACAAACATTCTCATCGCCGCATATAGTGGTGCGTCACGACTTGACCATCGAATAACACTGGCCTCCTCCATGCTCCTCCGTGCTCCTCCATGCTCCTCCACGCCCGCAATACGGAACAAGTCTGCCAGAGGATAGAGGTGTGGCTTGCATATCCCAGACGGAAACACATCAGCCCGTACTCTGAACCGAACTTTCAGGTCATGATGAAGGCATGATTGGATATACAACCTTTCGATAAGCCCCTTCCTGTGCGACCTTACCGACACTCAAATAGTAGCCCATGACTCCTGGAGTGTCGTGACCTATAGAATACGCCAGGATGGTCGAAGGTGGTGGATTGGTGGATTGGTGGATAAGGTAGATATCGCGGATGTGGTCAATATGGTCACGGTCGGTCATCGGCAATCATGCCCTTCGCCAAAGCCCATTCAGCACTTCAGAGGCAGCAGCGATAGCTTCAGTGCTCGCAGGTCTTTTAATGCACTCAACTTTCTTCACACACACCAAGCAGCAGCCACCCGCGGAATTTGCTCCACATGTCGCACGAATTCCGCCCACATGAGGTTATTAGAAGGCTTGGAAGGATCGAGAATGTGACACGGTCGCATAGCTGCCGCCCGTTCGCGGCGTGTCGGGAAATGCTACCGCTGAAGATTCATGATGGGCGGGAAAAACCAGGATGCGTCTCCCCTACTGAATGTATCGGCCGATACTTGAACACACTTGACTGGCCGCACCGGCATTCAAATCAAGGAAGAGATAACTTATAACTTATATCCCCGCCCACGTGAAGCACTGCTGCACTAGATTTGATTATGTGGCTCCTCCGGGACCGGTGGCACGTTTTCTTCGGATGAACCTCTCACCATCAAGCGGCGGCTAGGACCTGTTCAGCCGGATATTCCAACACCTGAAATCCGATGGCCACTGACTCCATCGCATCTGAGGGTCGGACGAGGCTTTCTATCTGACACACTCATTCGGATTTACCAACCCAGGACTTTGTGCCTTGCAGGCCATCGCGTGGTCAAAAAAGACTGGACACACAACTTGCGGCAGTGATTCTTCTCATGCTTGGGGCAGTGTCGATTCTTTCTGCTCTACATGGGCTTTTCATGTGAGATACACCTGTCGTGTGCGGGCTCATACCATTAGGTATGATGTTCCACTTACTTAATACCTACATTCTATTCTTGGGAGCGAGTCTGCCTCTTGAGGCATTTCCGTCCATGACAGCCCCCACCGAATCCACTGACTCTCATTGGCGGGGTGGACACGTCCATTAGTTCCAGCTCAACCGCATTCTCGGACGACAACAACAATTATCCAGTAGTACAAATGAACCAATGCTACCAACACTTTACCTTCTCCTGTTACACCACGTCTTCTACGTGGGTTTGTGAACATTACATATCGAGGCAATAAACAACTTCAACATTCCCAGGCAGAATCCAGTTTAGAGTGTCTCCTTCTGGCAATGCCACGAACCCTGGAATGACTGCCAACACACTTGGTCAGGGTGGGCCTGATACCAAGTGAGAAAAAGAATCCGAAGCATATTTGCCAGTGCTCGACTGTATCACTGGGAAGAGAGACTTGGGTCCAAGCCTTGCTAGTTTGCTTCAATCTGACACTTGTCTGCTTCTCAATATATCTGGCTGGAGGCATGCAGTACACCACGTACTGTACATCACACAGCAGACCCCTGCAGTAGATTCCACTCGCCATGGCGATTCTCCATGAGGTTCAAAGCCCAGGAACGATGTGATTTTGCCAAATCTATAGGCTCTGAGAAGGATGGGGTTTTTCTTATCATCAACTCCGCTTTGGTTTCCTCCCAACTCATATCTGTCAACGTCGATGCACCCCACCGCGGAGTGCTTGATGCGTCAATGTCAGACCCACTGTCTGTCGTCGGCAGCATTGTTGGGGTTGTAGCACTCGGCACGGGATTCTAGGCAGGCTTCTAGATGGCCTCCAATTGCTAAGTGGTGACTGCAAATTACTTAACAATCTCCTCTTTAGTATTCACTGAGTGCGCAGCCTCACAAGCCATTGCCCACCACGATACTATTACACTTCAGAATCTGTTCTTCTCTGATCCTTCTAAGCTTAAACCTAACTCGTTCGGTGTAGGCACCATTGCGATCGTCACAATGCGGCTAGATAGCCTACCTATTGTGCCAAGAGAGATTTCAATGCTTCCAAGAAAGCGCCTCGAACTTCTTCACCAGGCTTATGACCATGTTTTCTACTTCTACCGGCCTAACGAATTTACAAATCATGCCCAAGTTGGGGTGATAAGCTCACTCGAGACCCAGCCAATGGAAAGCGGTCACGGCTGCACACACTTGTCTTGCACTATGATTCTCAAGGCTCTTATTGAATTGAAGTTTCCTCGGTGCACCTACCTTCTTTCTTCGTTTATGTTTGAGTGGCTATACTCTTAGGGGAAGAATCTTGTGTGCTGGGCAAAGTCAAGGACCAGCTGCTGCAACTCCAAAATCTCGCTCTCCAGCTATTACCCTGCAAGTCGATAAAGTTTGGGACTCAGTATATTGCAGTAGATGGGAGATTTACGCTAATGAATGGATTAACGTCACAGACATGCTGTGGGAAGCCGGTTTCTGTGATTCGGATGGTCTTCTCGAACTTCGGATCGCTTGTTTCCCTTCCAATACACCCACAGATGCTCTGGTAAAGATGTCTTCTCGTGGATTTACACTGGGAAAGTCCACTAGAGGTATTGGAGGAAGTTTCGTGGTTGTTGGGTGTCTTAGCGCTAGCCTAGAGCGAGTTCAGTGGCCGAGAAGATATTCATGCAAGAACGGTTCATACCATAGCTTATCCTGCCTCTCCCGCCTCGGAGTGGGCTTCAAGGAATTCATCGCTTTCTACGTGGTCCTGGACTTTAAGAACAAATCGACATTATTGAGAGAGCAGACTTGACCAACGAGAAAGTAGAAGTAGCAGAGGAGGTTGGTTTGGTCTGGGATCCTGAAACGAATTGCTGCGAGACAAATCTTGAATGATTCCAGCGACAGAAATATCTGGAATGGGAACGACAGCACCTGGCAGACTATTGGGTCTATAAGATTGAACAAATATAATAAATCATCCGAGACCGTCTGTAAGTACATTAATTCTCATTACCCTTTTTCTTTTGACCATTATATCAATTCTCCACACCAAGAACACCCGCCCAGTTGGCAGTCCCACTCAAGCCACCCCAAGGAACTCGCTCACTACAAGTTGATGCCTACCACCTGCTCTCTGAGATTCTCCAGATGCCGCTACGAAAAACAGAAGAGACGAAACCGAACTGAAGAACGGTCACGATCATTCAAAGCACTGCAACATACTCTTTATCCATATCCACTCATTTCTTACCTCTTTTATCGAGATTGGAATTCAAACTTTTCGTCATACCGTTACTTTTCCTTTCTCTTTCCCACGCTCTTCATCGCCATTATGTCTGCTGAGATTTAAGGAGGAATACAGAACCTATCAGAATTACAGGGAATTGCCTCATCGTCCCATTTAGGAATTACAACTCATATCTTAGTCTTGACCTTATGCCATAGAATGCTGCTTGCTATATCGGAACGGGAAATTTGATTATATTTCCTGATGGAACCCGCAACATTGCCTAACTATGCCACCAAACCCTGCCCGCCTCCCATACTCCAGAGGCCTTGAAGTAATGCAGAATCGCGACTTCGCCCTCCAAGCTCGACATCTCCGCCCCTGAGCCTCGGACCACTCTTCTTCTTCATGTGGAATAAGAAAGAGAACCTACCCGGGACAGACACACGAAGTGTAGATCCCATATACAGCACGCTCTTCGCAGCACGAAACCCTGCCAATCTACTAACCAGCCTAAGGTGAGAAGGAGACTGAAACCCCAGCCCCAGCCCCAACCCCAACACGGCCATAAAAGCCAACCATATCTATGTAGGTGTGTTCGGTACTATTCGGACAACTCACTGGCCAAGGGGATGCCGGACTGCTGTTATCACTATCGTCTCCTATAGCAGCATCCCCCTACTTATGGAGGACTACTAGTACGGTAGGCCGCACATCCGGATGCAAGTAGATTCACACACACACACACACACACCAAACGGTGCCTAAAAAGTACGTGTACAAGGAAACATTATACCTAGCAGCCCGAGAAGCCCCTAGTACCAGGATGCAAACAGGGAGGCTAAACTGTATTTCCACGCTCAAGGTGTGACGGCTGGAAACGGGGGGGGGGGGGGGGGGGGGGGGGGGGGGGGGGGGGGGGGGGGGGGGGGGGGGGGGGGGGGGGGGGGGGGGG
>JAKWBI020000060.1:0-137703 GCA_022664585.2 Zalerion maritima | reverse complement strand
TAAAAGTTTATAAAAATAAGGCCTATATATTTTCCCTTATATAAACGCCACCCGAGCTGTTTTTTAAAAAGGAAAAGGAAAATAATAATGCGGTGCACCCCCGAAGAATCCTAAGTAAACTCCAGGCGTTTTAAAATATATTCGAAAACCCCGTAGGTAATATTTTTTTATTATATAATAATACGGATTATATTATCCCTTTTCTTCCCAAGTCCACACCTCCCTATAGGCCTATTTACCCACTTTTTTAAAAGGAATTGGTAGCCTTACGAGCCTATTTGGATAAATATTTAGCCAAAGAATTTATATATTTATTATTATCCCTATTAGGAGCCCCGATTTTATTTATTCCAAAATTAAACGGAAGTTTAAGGCTTTATATGGATTATAGGGGTTTTAATAAGATAACGGTAAAGAATCGCTACCCCCTTTTTTTGGTAACGGAAATTCTGGACCGAATTAATGGAGTATAATTTTTTACCAAAATTAATATTAAAAATATATATTATCGAATTTGTATTAAAAAGGGAAAGAAGTGGAAAATAGCGTTTTGTTTTTAATACGGCCATTATAAATACCTGGTTATACCATTTGGCTTTATTAATACCCCTGCCACCTTTTAAAATTATATTTATAATACCTTAAAAGGGTTAATCGATAATTTTTATATTATATATTTAAATAATATTTTAATTTTTTTCTTTAATTATAATATATATATTAAGCATATTTAAACCGTTTTAAAACGGTTACGTATTATATAATTATACGCGAAGCCGTCGAAATACTCCTTTTATATAAAAAAAGTTAAATTTTTAGGCTTTATTTTATTACCCTAAGGGATTTTAATAAACCCTAAGCGTACCCTTACCATTATTAAATAACCATTCCCGCGAATTTACCATAATATATAAATATTTTTAGGGTTTTATAATTTTTATTAAAGGTTTATTTATAAATATTTTGGTATTATGGCTCCCCTTACCAATTTATTAAAAGGTAATATAAATGGGAAAAAGCCAGGGTTTATTAAATTAAACGCTTTAAAAAAGGAGGCGTTTTACCAGTTTATCGATATATTTTAAAATACTCCCTTATTTTATTATTTTAACCCCTAATTGCTTATACGGGTTAAAACCGATACCTTAAATTAGGCCTAAGCAGCCATTTTATTATAACCGGATAAAAAAGGTGTATACCACCTTATCGCTTTTTGGTCTGCTAAATTTAAGGGAGTTAAATTAAATTATAATACTTTTAATAAAAAACTACTCGCCATTATTTTATTGTTTAAATATTAGCGATATTATTTTAAAGGGTTAATATTCCCAGTTAAAATCCTTTTGGATTATTTTAATTTCCAAACCTTTATAAATTAATAGACTTTAAATGGCCGCCAAGTATATTGGTATATATATTTAATCCCCTTTAATTTTAAGATTAAGCACCAGGCAGGTAAGCGAAACCCTGCCGATACCCCATTAAGAAGGCCTAATTACGTTTTAAAAACTCCGGTAAAAGGTAATTTTCTTTTATTATTATAAAGGAAAATGGTTAAAATATATAGCCTTAGGGCCATATAACCCTAAAGATTAAATAAGTTATTATTTAAGTATTCCCAAATAAATTTTATAAAGGAATTTTAAAAAATGGCCTTACCCCGGGTAATAATTAAAATTACCACGGTAAAAAAAAAACCATATTTATTTATAAATAAAAGCCTGTATAATTATATTAAATAATTATAAAATATTAACCTAATATATATTAAAAAAATCGCCACCTTAATATTGGGTAAACTTTAGGTTTTTAAAAACCCAGGCTAGGAAAATTTAAATAATCTTTTATTATTTAAGGGATATATAATTATTTTAATAAAATTTATAATTCGGAGAAAGCTTATATAATTTTACCATAATAATCCCTTGGTAAAATATTTCGGTAAATTTAAAATAAATAAATTATTAAATCGGAAATATTTTTGGTTAAAAATAAGCAAAAATATAAGTAAAAATATTAACGGATATGGTATTTATTAAAAAATAAGTATATTAAAATATTATTTTTATAATATTATGGTTTTTTTACCAATATTCCGGCGTCTTATAAATAAACTTTTTATAAATTTTATTATTGGTTTACCACTAATTATAAATGGCTTTAAAAAGGTAAATATAATCCTTATAATAATATATAAATATATTAAGCTCGGAATTTTCCTACCCGTATATAATAATATTATAATTTCCGAATTAATATAATTATTTTATAAGGAGATTAAATTATAATACGGGGCCCTTAACGGTATTATTAATAATAGGGGACCCTTATTTATAAATGAATTCTGGTTTAAATTATATTTTTATTTTAAAATTAAACGCCGCTTATTAACGGCGTTTTACCCTTAAATTAATGGCTAAACGGAAAGGATAAACCAGGTATTAAAATATTTCTTATATTATTATACCACCTAAAATTAATTAAATTGGGTATCCCTATTATTATAAGTAAAATTTATATATAATAATATAAAGTATTTTAATATATTTACCTTACCCTTTTAAATATTAATGGGGTATAATTTAAAATTTAAATATAAGGCTAAGGATAACCTTATTTTAAAAAGGGTACCCGTTATAAAAGCCAGGCTAAAAAACCTACGTATAATAAGGAAAACGCTTAAAAAATACTTTAAAAACGCCCAGTAATATTAAAAAAATGCCTATAATAAACGTTACCAGCCAAAATAATATAGGCGGGGCGATTTGGTTAAACTTTTAATTAAAAATATCCGTTTTAAACTCCCATCGCGTAAACTGGCCTTAAAGTTTATCGGATTATTTAAAGTTTTTAACGCTATGGGATTATAGGCCTATTGCTTGGCCTTTTTTAACGAATACTTAAGGTTATATAATGTTTTTTATATAAGCCTTTTAAAGCCGTGGAAAAACCGTTTAGGCGAGTAAAAGAACTTTTTTCCGATACCGGACCTCGAAAAGGATTCGAAATAATAGAAGATCGAATAGGTATTAAATAAGCGTAAATATTAGGGTAATTAATATTATTTAATTTATTAGACGGAATGGTTTTCGGAATATAATTAATAAATCCCGGAGGAAAATATGGTAAATATAATAAAAGTAATAATTAAGTTTAAAAAATAAGAAGGTAGGAAAAAAAACCTAAGGGGATTTTAAAAACGAGAAAAAAGCTTACCTTGGTAAATACGAAAATATTACCAGTATATTCCTAATTATACGCTTATATAATACAAGCCTCGAATACGAAGCATATAATTATATATTAAACGGGAATATAAAAGCGCCGGTATTAATTATTAAATTGGTAAGGAAAACCCCCCCGGCCTACCCTTATAAATACCTATATACCATATATTATAATAATTAATAAAAATAAAAAATAAAAAATCCATTAACGGAATTCGAACCCGGTTCCTTATTAAGGAAATATAATGGTAATATTACCCTAACCCCTATAAAATAACGATAAAATTCCGGCTATATTTAGGCCTTTAATTCGTTAAGGTAAGGCAATTTACGTAGTAAGGCCTTAATAATATTATCGGATATATATATATCCTCCGCCATTTCGCAAAGCCGCTTTATAAAATGGCATTTCGCCATATAAAGGGCCGTAAAGCCCGAGTTCCCTAGAACCAGGCGGGGCATTAATTAAAATTTTTAAACTTTATTGCCAACCGCACCCTAATTACCCCAGAATCGTTAATATATTATTAGGGAAGCGTTTTATTAGGGCGAAACTTATAATGCCCAAGGGAAATCGCTGTATAAATTATGCCAATAAAGAATAACGCCCAACCATTATAATTTGGTAGGTGGCGAAGTTTTAAAAAAAAAAGAAAAAAGTAAAAATATTAATATTGCTCCCTTATTATTAATATTACATTAGGGTATTATTTACGGCAGCCCGGTTTTTTTTATTACCGGTAAGCCCATGTTTAAAACGATATTACTGCTCGTAATATAATAAAAGGGCCTGGTAATTATAAAACTCCTTATAAAGCTTTCGGAAATGGCCTAAATTAAATATAATCTCGCCCACCGTATCGGGGTCGGCGGTAAGCTTCTCCTTATTAAAAGGGAAATATTATTTTATTAAATTAGTACCCGGTAAACGCCAAGGAAACGCCTCGATTAATATATACCAATAAGCGGTAATCTTTAAATTAAATTATTATTTTAAAAAAATTATCGAAATTACCTTTTATACTAATAATAGGCTTTTTATTCGATTAACGGTATATTAATATTAAAGGAACGCTTGGGAAATATTACCTGCTCGCAAAGGTTATTATTTTTACCATAATTATTATATAATATAATAATCCCCCCGGATTAATGGTAATTCGGCCGCGCGAGCCTATTAAAACGATTAGGCTTGCGCGATGAATTAACGTCGTCCATAATACGACGGCAATAATATATATAAGCGTGCTTATAATTAAGGATAGCGCCGCCGCGGTCCCGCTGCCCTATAAAACGACGATAATATTATACCTTGGTCTTATAATAATAATAAGGCATAATAACGTCCATTATAATAATTAATTAATATAAGGTATTATTATTAAAACACTAGGCTATTATTAAGGTAAATTAAGGTAAAGTATAAAGGAAAATTAAATTATAATATATTTAATTAATTATTTAATTAATTAGGATAAATTAGAATTATAAATTGGTATTATATTAAGGGAATATTAAAAAAAAGGTAATAAAAAGTGGGTGATAATTTAGCGAAGGGTTATATTTTATTTACCTATAAAAAGGTACGCATTATTATAGAAATATATAATTATAATAATCGAGCCTTTAAGGTTATATATATTATTATATATATAATATGTTATTATATACGGTAACCACGCCTGTATTTATACCTTTTATATTAATATAAGCACTTTATACCCACCATATAATTTATAACGCTTTTAGGCCGTAATAATGGTTAAAAATATCCGCCTTAAAGGGGAGGATAATTATAAAAAATATTAACTTACCCGGGACCTACCCGGAACTGGTACGGAAAACCTTCCTGGGATAAAATACTAAGGAACTTTTAGTATAATATAAGCGATCCCCTTAGGGGACGCAAAGATAAAGGAACTCGGCTCCTTTTCTTCTTTTTAAGAATAAGCTTTTAAGAAAACTGGCTATAATATACTTATTACCATCCCATCCATTTTAGCCTTTTGCACCTTGCCTGACCTTCCCACAGGGTAAACCTGTGGACCCCATTACAATAAAAGTATTGCGAATAATATTGAATTATTTGCCCCCGCTTTATATATTATAACGCGTAGGGTGGCAATATTATTTAATTATATATCCGTTAAAACGGCGCCCCTTAACTCTTTTTTCTTTACCAAAAGGTTCGCCCTATTAATATAAATCCGCTTTTTTACCGCTTTATATATAACCGCTTCCTTTTTGCATTATAATTTGCCTAATATTATTAAGTATAAAAGATTCGGCACGGGATAATAAAAATAATATTAAAAATACCCGTTAATATTTATATTTATATATACCGCTTTTATGATTACCGCCTTTTATTACCCGAATAATACGGATACGTATATTATTATTTTGGCGGGTACCGGGATATATGGGAGGAGAAGTTTAATAGCGAGGGAATTATAAATCGCACCGTAATATAAGCACCTGTTATTAATAAACGCGTCGGTAAAATAAATTCCATTTAAATAAACGTTTATTAAAAAAAGGGTACCGTTTATCCGTTTTATTCCCTTTATTATTTGGCTCCGCATTAGCGGCTCCTAGGCACGCCTACGCCTAGGAATTAACCTTTTAATTCTTTTTCCCTTTATTCTTACTTAACGCCACCGGATGGGGCGCCGCGCCTATGGTATTAATCCGGGCCCTTTTGGCTGGCTTGGCCGGAATTAATTTATATTTTAAAATAAAATGATTCTTAAATCCATACCAAATATATTAGCCTTCCTTATACCGGCGCTTTATTTTAATTGCGAATACCTATTTAGCGCGGCGTGGCTTATTTTTTAGGTTTAAAACTTATGGCGTTTACTTTAAATATTAAGGTATCCGGGGTTTTTTGGGTTCGTAATTAATATATTATTAATACGCTGCTCCTTTTTTTACCTAATACCGAATCCAGCCAAAATATAATATTGGTAATTATACGAACCCATTTTTGGTAAAAATTAAAAAAATAAACCAATATTAATATTAGGCGGAGGCGTTGGTATACTATTTTGTTTAATAATTTAAGCTTAATAGAATTATCCTATACGGCGCCCCCTATATTTATTAGGAATTATTTAAACCGGGAATAAAAGGTTAAAAACGATTATTTTTTCCCCTGGTATAAAAAGTGGGGCTTTTTTACCATTTGTTTATAATTATTAAGGTTTCCGAATACCGTTTGTAGGTACGTAATAAATCGCGCGGGATTTTAACCTATCGATTTGCCTTTACCGTAAAATATTATAATAAGGGCTTTTGGTTTATTTTTTAGGCAGGCGTTAATACCGTATTATAAAAATATATCGCCCCCGATAAGGTTTTGGTCCAGGATTAATTTACATTCGATTTCGACCCGGAATACCTTCCATTTTACTTTATTACCGTTGAATTTCGCCGGCCAGGGGAATTATTTCCGCTGCGGAATTATTATAATTGGCGGGCTATAATTTATTAAGGCCGGCGGCGCCTAATACGCCGCCGAAATCCGGGTATCGAGGGCCGAAAGCATTTAAATAAGGCGTCTTTTTATATTATTTAATTCGGCGGCGGGTTTATTATTAACCGCCATAAACCCCCGAGCTATTCTTAAGTGAATAAATAATATTACCGATTTGGGAAAGGCCTATTATACCTGTCCGCCGGCGGGAGCCTGGTTATTTTCGCTCGGGTTATTATTTATGGTAAAGGCATTATAAAGTGGGTGCGGAATAAAATATAGTAAGGAACTATTTAAAAATCGAATATATATAAGGGACTGGAATTATATTAAGGAGTAACAATAAGTATTATAATAATATATATATTCGATTTACGGAAAGGAAAAAGGGAAAAGGGAAAGAAGGGCTCAGAAGGGGGAATGACCTATGGATAGCCTTATATACGTATTGGTCTCGCGGTTAGCCCGCTGTGTGTACGTTGTAATATGGGTGGGCCTATGACAGCGATCCTATAATATTAAAAATTCGGAATAATTTAATAAATTTTAAGGCCAATTTGCATAATAGGAGTTTAAAACGGATATTTTTGGTTAAAAGTTTAACCAAATCGCCACGCTTATATTACTTTGGCTGGTAACGTTTATTAAAGGTATTTTTCTAATATTATTGGGCATTTTTAAGGTATTTCTTAAGCGTTTCCCTTATTATACGTAGGTTTTCTAGCCTGGTTTTTATAACGGGTACCTTTTTTAAAGTAAGGTTATCCTCTATAAGGAACGTCGACCTACCCGGGACCTACCCGGGACTGGTACGGAAGACCTTCCTGGGATAAAACGCTAAGGACTTTTTAGCGTAATATAAGTAATCCCCCCAGGGGACGTAAAGATAAAGGAACTTGGCTTCTTTTTTTAAAAGAAAATAAGCTTTTAAAAGCATTGGTTATAATATATTTATTATTATCCCATTTATTTTAACCTTTTATACTTTGCCTAACCTTCCCATAAGGTAAACCTATAAACCCCATTATAATTTTTATTTTTTCCCCCTAATTACCCAAAATATTAAGAGTAAAAATAAATAATCCAATTTTTATAATAAAAATAAAAACAAACTCGCGTATTAATTTTAATAAAATACCCCCGTTCCGTTATTGCATAATTATTTAATTTTAAATAATAATAATAAAAAGGGAATACCTCGAAAAAAAAGAGGTCCTAATTTTTATGCTTTCGAATACTACCATACCAAAAGTATTATTTAATATAAATATATCCGAAATTTAAAGCGTTAATAATAAGCCTTAAAGGCGGAACTGGTTAAATTAAAAAAAGGTTAATTGCGGGTAAAATATTATCGAAAATAAAGCCATTTATTATTAAATAATAAAGGACCCCATATTAAAATTATTAAAATTATTACCCTTTTAATTATTATTACCTTTTATTAATATAATATTTAAAAAATAAACCTTTAATGCATTTTCGATAAAGGTTATAAAAAGTACCGGAAGGATTATAAGAAAATCCTCCTTATATTTAATTCTATAGCGCCCGATTTATAATAATATTGGTAAACGTTTTTAAACGCCCTTAAAAGTAAAATATTAAGGGAATAAAGCCAAAATAATTAAATAGCGTTTTATATTTGGATTAAAATTTAATTTAAGGATATATAAAATAAGAATTATACCTTTTAATGATTATTGGAAAACGCGTATTAAAGGGAAGCCTAATCCCTATAGGAATTCCACCATTATTTTATATCTTTAAAAAATTAATTTAAAAATATTAATAAAAAAATCAAGGCTCGAATATTTTACGTTAAATTAATACCAGCCCTTATTAATAATATTAATATATACGGTAACCCCAGACCTATTATATAAATCGGTATAGTTAATTTAACCTAAATATTATATAACCGATTTTATATACCAAGGTTAAAAGAAGTAAAAGCCCAGGGAAAAAAGGGCGAGGTATTAATAAAACCCTAACGAGATTTAAAGGGAAAATACTCCTAAAAAAAAGGGGGAAATTAAACCGCGTTTGCGCCACCATATTATAATAAAAAGGGCACCAATTATAAAAAAAAAGGAAAAAAAAACCTGCCTAATCGTAAAACCAATAAACCATTTAAATATTTTTAATATAATTTAAAATACCACCTTTTTCCCGGCTGCATATAAACCCCGGGATAAGTATAAGCTGCCGTAAAAAAAGGGACGGCCGGCCAGGCGAAGGGCGAAAAAAAATAAAGCAATTTTAAGGCGGAATAATCGGGAAATAAAAAAATAACGTAGGTACCTTTATTTTTATATCGCTTTTTATTTTTATAAAGGTACTATCTCGTTTTTTTATATCCATTACTTTTATCCCCCCAACTTTTAAATCCGTAACCTTTATTTTAATTAATTTAAATATAGGCGCGGAAATTAATATTATTAATTTATCGTTTATAATAAAATATAAATTTAAAAAAATATCGATAGTTTTGCTATAATTAAGTATATTTAACGGAACGGAAATAATACCCCAAAATATATTCGGGGTTTTATTTTGTATTATAAATAATCGGGGAAATTCCCGCACTTTTATTACTCCGTATATTACGGTGGAAAATAAAAACGATAGCTTCCTTATATTATTATTAATAACGGTAATAATACGGGAAACAATGGCCCTTAATCCGCCAATAAAACGCTGGTTTTTAACCATTAAACCTTATATATATTTCCATTTTATCCGCTTATAAATTTGTAAAAATTTATTAAAATAAGGCTTATATATTTTCCCTTATATAAATACCACCCGAGCTGTTTTTTAAGGAGAAAAAGGAAGGTAATAACGCGGTACACCTTTAAAAAATCCCAAGCGAACTTTAAATATTCCAAAATATATTCGAAAACCCTATAAATAGTGCCATTCCGTTATATAATAGCGCGGATTATATTATCCCTTTCCTTCCCGAATCCACACCTTCTTATAGGCCTATTTACCCACTTTCCGAAAAGGAACTGGCAGCCTTATAAGCCTATTTGGATAAATGCCTAACCAAAGGATTTATACGTCCATTATTATTCCTATTAGGAGCCCCGATTCTGTTTATTTTAAAATTAAACGGAAATCTAAGGCTTTATATGGACTATAGGGGTTTTAATAAAATAACGGTAAAAGATCGCTACCCCCTCCCTTTAGTAACGGAGATTTTAAACCAAATTAACGGAGTATAATTTTTACCAAAATCGATATTAAAAATGCATATTATTAAATCCGTATTAAGAAGAGAGAAGAGTGAAAAATAGCGTTCCGCTTTTAATACGGCCATTATAAGTACCTGGTTATACTATTTGGCCTTATTAATACCTTTGCCATCTTTTAAAATTATATTTATAATACCCTAAAAGGGTTAATCGATAATTTTTATATTATTAATTTAAATAATATTTTAATTTTCTCCTCCGATTATAATATATATACCAAGTATATTTAAGCCGTTTTAAAACGATTTCGTATTATATAATTATATATTCAGCCGTTAAAATACTTCTTTTATATAAAAAAAGTTAAATTTTTAGGCTTTATTTTATTATTATAGGGGATTTCAATAAACCCCAAGTATACCCTTATTATTATTAAATGGCCATTCCCGCGAACTTACCATAATATATAAATAATTTTAAGGTTTTATAATTTTTATCGAAGGTTTATTTATAAGTATTTTAGTATTATGGTTATTTTTATTAATTTATTAAAAGGTAATATAAATGGGAAAAAGCCAGGGTTAATTAAATTAAACGCCCCAAAAAAGGAGGCGTTTTATTAGCTTATCGATGTATTTTATAATACTCCCCTACTTTATTATTTTAACCCCCAATTATTTATACGGGTTAAAACCGATGCCTTAAATTAAGCCTAAGCAGCCATTTTATTATAACCGGATAAAAAAGGTGTATACCATCCTATTGTATTTTAATCTGCTAAGTTTAAAGAAGCTAAGCTAAATTATAATACTTTTAATAAAAAACTACTCGCCATTATTTTATCGTTTAAATATTGGTAATATTATTTTAAAGGGTTAGCGTTCCCAATTAAAATCCTTTCGGATTATTTTAACCTCCAGACCTTTATAAATTAATAAAAATTAAATGGCCGTTAAATATATTGGTTTATATATTTGGCCCCCTTTAATTTTAAAATTAAATACCAGGCAGGTAAGCGAAACCCTACCAATATCCTATCGAAAAGGCCTAATTATATTTTAAAAACTCCGGCGGAAGGTAATTTCTTTTTTATAAAGGAAAATAATTAAAGTATATAGTCTTAGGGCCATATAATCCTAAAAATTAAATAAGTTATTATTTAAATATTTTTAAACGGACCTTATAAAGGAACCTTAAAAATGGCCCTACCCCGGGTAATAATTAAAACTGCCACGGTAAAAGAAAAACCATATTCGTTTATAAGCGAAAGCCTATATAATTATATTAAATAATTATAAAGTATTAATTTAATATATATTTAAAAGATTATTACCTTAATGCTGGGTAAACCTTAGGTTTTTAAAAACCTAGGCTGGGAGAGTTTAAATGGCCTTTTATTATTTAAAGGATATATAATCGTTTTAATGGAATTTATAGTTCGGAGGGAGCTTATATAGCTCTATTATAATAATCCCTTGGCAGAATATTTCGGGAGATTTAAAATAAATAAATTATTAAATCGGAAATACCTTTGGTTAAAAATAAGCAAAAATGTGGCCGAGTATATTAATGGATATGGTACTTATTAAAAAAATAAGTATATTAAAATATTATCCTTATAGCGTTATGGTTTCCTTATTAATACCCCGGCGTCCTATAAATAAACTTTTTATAAATTTTATTATTGATTTACCACAAATTATAAATGGTTTTAAAAAGGTGGATATAATCCTCATAATGATATATAAATATATTAAGCTCGGAATTTTCCTACCCGTGCGTAATATTATTATAGTTTCTGAATTAATATAATTATTTTATAAAAAGATTAAATTATAATACGGGGCCCCTACTTATAAATAAATTTTAATTTTAATTATATTTTTATTTTAAAATTAAACGCTGTTTATTAATGGCGTTTTACCCTTAAATTAATAGTTAAACAAAAAGGGTAAATTAGGTATTGGAATATTTTTTATATTATTATACCACCCATAATTAATTAAACTGGGCGTTTTTATTATTATAAGCAAAGTTTATATATAATAATATAAAGTATTCCAATATTCTTACCTTACCCTTTTAAATATTAATAAAATATAACCTAAAGTTTAAATATAAGGCTAAGGATAACCTTATTTTAAAAAGGGTACCCGTTATAAAAGCCAGGCTAAAAAACCTACGTATAATAAGGGAAACGCTTAAAAAGTACCTTAAAAACGCCCAGTAATATTAAAAAAATGCCTATAATAAATAGTACTAATTAAAGTATTATAGGCGTGGCGATTTGGTTAAACCTTTAGCCAAAAACATTTGTTTTAAACTCCCATTGCGTAAATTAGCCCTCAGATTTATCGGATTATTTAAAGTTCTTAATATTATAGGATCGCAGGCCTATTGCTTGACCCTTTTTAATAAATACTTAAGATTATATAATATTTTTTATATAAGCCTTTTAAAGTTATGGAAAAACCGCTTAGGTAAATAAAAAAAACCCTTTCCTAATACCGGACCTCGAAAAGAACCCGGAATAATAAAAAGTCGAATAGGTATTAAATAAGCGTAAATATTAGGGCGATGAATATTACCTAATTTATAAAATAGGATGGCCTCCGAAATATAATTAATAAATCCCGGAGGAAAATATGGTAAACATAGTAAAAATAATAATTAAGTTTAAAAAATAAAAAGGCAGGAAAAGAAACCCAAGGGGATTTTAAAAGCGAAAAAAAGCTTACCTTGGTGAATACGAAGATACTACCAGCATATTCCTAGCTATACGTTTAAGCAATATAAGCCTAAAATATAAAGCACGTAATTATATATTAAATGGGAATATAAAAGCGCCGGCATTAATTATTAAATTAATAAGGGAAACCCCCGGGCCTACCGCCACAAGTACTTATATACCATACACCATAATAATTAATAAAAATAAAAAATAAAATCTATTAATGGAATTCGAACCCGGCATAAGGAACGTCAACCTACCCGGGACCTACCCGGGACTGGTACGGAAGACCTTCCAGGGATGGAACGCTAAGGATCTTTTAGCGTAATATAAGCGATCCCCCCAGGGGATATAAAAATAAAAGAACTTGGCTCCTTTTTTTCTTCTTAAAATAAGCTCTTAAAAAGACTGGTTATAATATATTTATTACCATCCCATTTATTTTAGCCTTTTATACCTTGCCTAACCTTCCCATAGGGTAAATTTATAAACCCCATTATAATTTTTATTTTTCTCCCCCTAATTACCCAAAATATTAAAAATAAAAAACGGACGATCGAATCCTTATAATAAAAACGAAAATAAATTTGCGTATTAACCCTAATAAAACGCCCCCGCTCCGTTATTATATAACCATTTTATTTTAAATAACGATAATAAAAAGAAAATACCTCGAGAAAAGGGAGATCCTAATCTTTATATTTTCGAATAATACCATATTAAATATATTGCTTAATTTAAATATATTCGAAATTTAAAGCGTAAATAATAAACCCTGGAAGCGGAATTAATTAAACTCGGAAAAAATTAATTATGGGCGAAATATTATCGAAAATAAAGCGATTTATTATTAAATAATAAAGGACCCAATATTAAAATTATTAATATTATTACCCTTTTAATTATTACCACCTTCCGTTAATATAATATTTAAAAAATAAACCTTTAATACGTTTTTAATAAAAATTATAAAAAATATTATAAGGATTATAAAAAAATCCTTTTTATATTTAATTATATGGCGCCGAATTTATATTAATATTGATAAATATTCCTAAATACCCTTAAAAGTAAAACGTTAAGGGAATAAAACCAAAGCGATTAAACGGCGTTCCGTATTTGGATTAAAATTTAATTTAAGGACGTATAAAATAAGGATTATACCCTTTAATAATTATTGGAGAACGCGTATTAAAGGGAAGCCTAATCCTTATAAAAATTCCACCATTATTTTTTATTCCTGGAAAATTAATTTAAAAATATTAATAAAAAAATAAAGGCTTAAGTGTTTTATATTAAATTAATACCAGCCCTTATTAATAATATTAATATATACGGTAACCTTAAATTTATTATATAAATTAATATAATTAATTTGGCCTAAATATTATATAACCGATTTTATATATTAAAATTAAAGGGAGCAAAAGCCCAGGGAAATAAGGGTAAGGTATTAATAAAATCCCAGTAAAATTTAAAAGGAAAATATTCCCGAAAAAAAGGGGGAAATTAAACCGGGTTTGCGTTATTATATTATAATAAAAAAGGCACTAATTAAAAAAAAAAAGGAAAAAAAAACCCGCCTAATTATAAAACCGGTAAATTATTTAAATATTTCTAATATAATTTACAATACCACTTTTTTCCCGGCTATACTTAAACCCCGGGATAAGTATAAGCCGCCGTAAAAAAAGGGACGGCCGGTTAGGCGAAGGGTAAAAGAAAAGGAAGCGATTTTAAGGCGGAATAATCGGGAAATAAGGGAGTGGTATAAGTACCTTTATTCCTGCGTCGCTTTTTATTTTTATAAAAGTATTATTTTATTTTTTTATTTCCGCTATTTTTATTCCCCTAATTTTTAAATCCGCAGTTTTTATTTTAATTAATTTAAATAAAGGCGCGGAAGTTAATATTATTAATTTATTATTTATAATAAAATATAAATTTAAAAAGGTATTAATAGTTCCGTTATAATTAAGTATATTTAATGGAATGAAGGTAATACCCTAAGGTATATTCGAGGTTTTATTTTATATAATAAATAATCGGGGAAATTCCCATACCTTTATTATTTTATATATTACGGTAAAAAATAAGGATAATAATTCCCTTGTATTATTATTAATAATGGTAATAATACGGGAAAAAATTACCCTTAATCCGTTAACGAAATATTGGTTTTTTACCATCGATTTTATATATATTTTTATTTTATCCGCTTATAAGTTTATAAAAGTTTATAAAAATAAGGCCTATATATTTTCCCTTATATAAACGCCACCCGAGCTGTTTTTTTAAAAAAAAAGAAAAATAATAATGCGGTGCACCTTTAAAGAATTTTAAGCGAATTTTAGGCGTTTTAAAATATATTCGAAAACCCCGTAGGTAATGCCCTTCCGTTATATAATAATGCGGATTATATTATCCCTTTCCTTTTTAAATCCATACCTCTTTATAGGCCTATTTACCCATTTTCCTAAAAGGAATTGGCAGCCTTATAAGCCTATTTGGACAAATACCTAAACAAAGGACTTATACGTTTATTATTATCCCTATTAAAAGCCCCGATTTTATTTATTTTAAAATTAAACGGAAATTTAAGGCTTTGTATGGATTATAAGGGTTTTAATAAAATAACGGTAAAGAATCGCTACCCCCTTTTTTTAATAACGGAGATTCTGGACCGAATTAACGAAGTATAATTTTTTACCAAAATTAATATTAAAAATATATATTATTAAATTCGTATTAAAAAGGAAAAGGAATAAAAATTAATATTCCGTTTTCGATATGGCCATTATAAATACCTGGTTATATTATTTGGCCTTACCAATACCCTTACCACCTTTTAAAATTATATTTATAATACTTTAAAAAAATTAATCGATAATTTTTATATTATTTATTTAAATAATATTTTAATTTTCTCCTCCGATCGTAATATATATACCAAGCATATTTAAACCGTTTTAAAACGGTTATATATTGTATAATTATACGCGAAACCGTCGAAATGCTTTTTTTATATAAAAAAATTAAGTTTTTAGGTTTTATTTTATTACCACAGGGGATTTTAATAAACCTTAAATATACCTTTACCATTATTAAATGGCCACTCCCGTAAACCTATTATAATATATAAGTATTTTTAAGGTTTTATAATTTTTATTAAAGGTTTATTTATAAGTATTTTGGTATTATAGCTCCCCTTACCAATTTATTAAAAGGTAATATAAATAAAAAAAAGCCAGGGTTTATTAAATTAAATACTTTAAAAAAGGAGGCGTTTTACCAGTTTATTAATGCATTTTAAAATACTCCCCTGCTTTATTATTTTAACCCCTAATTGCTTATACGGGTTAAAACCGATGCCTTAAATCAGGCCTAAGCAGTTATTTTATTATAATCGGATAAGAAAGGTATATACCACCTTATCGCTTTTTGGTTTATTAAGTTTAAAGGAGCTAAATTAAATTATAATACTTTTAATAAAGAATTACTCGCCATTATTTTATTATTTAAATATTGGCAATATTATTTTAAAGGGTTAGCGTTCCCAATTAAAATCCTTTCGGATTATTTTAATTTTTAAACCTTTATAAATTAATAAAAATTAAATGGCCGCCAAATATATTAATATATATATTTGGCCCTTTTCGATTTTAAAATTAAGCACCAGGTAAGTAAGCGAAACCCTACCGATACCCCGTTAAAAAGGCCTAATTATATTTTAAAAACTCCGGTAAAAGGTAATTTTTTTTTATTATTATAAAAAAAATAATTAAAATATATAACCTTGGGGCTATATAACCCTAAAGATTAAATAAGCTATTATTTAAGTATTTTTAAACGGACCTTACGGAAAAACTTTAAAAAATAATCCTGCCCCGGGTAATAATTAAAATTACCACGGTAAAGGAAAAACCATATTTATTTATAAATAAAAGCCTATATAATTATATTAAATAATTATAAAATATTAACCTAATATATATTAAAAAAATCGCCACCTTAATATTAAATAAACCTTAGGTTTTTAAAAACCCAGGTTAAAAAAGTTTAAATGGCCTTTTATTATTTAAGGAATATATAATTATTTTAATAAAATTTATAATTCGGAGGGAATTTATATAATTCTATTATAATAATCCTTTGGTAAAATATTTCGGTAAATTTAAAATAAATAAATTATTAGGTCGGAAATACTTTTGGTTAAAAATAAATAAAAATATGGCCGAATATATTAATAAATATGGTGTTTATTAAAAAATAAGTATATTAAAATATTATCCTTATAATATTATGGTTTTTTTACCAATACCCCGGTATCTTATAAGCGAACTTTTTATAAATTTTATTATTAGTTTATTATTAATTATAAATAATTTCGAAAAGGTGGATATAATCCTTATAATAATATATAAATATATTAAGCTTGGAATTTTTTACCCGTGTATAATAATATTATAGTTTCCGAATTAATATAATTATTTTATGGGGAGGTTAAATTATAATACGGGGCCCTTAACGATATTATTAATAATAGGGGACCCTTATTTATAAGCAAGTTTTAATCTAAGTTATATTTTTATTTTAAAATTAAACGCCGCTTATTAATGGTGTTTTACCCTTAAATCGATGGCCAAACGGAGAGGGTAAACCAGGTGTTGGAATATTTCTTATATTATTATATTACCTAAAATTAATTAAACTGGGCGTCCCTATTATTATAGGCAGAATTTATATATAATAATATAAGGTATTTTAGTATACTTATTTTATCCTTTTAAATATTAATGGGGTATAACCCAAAGTTTAAATATAAGGCCAAGGATAATTTTATTTTAAAAAGGGTACCCGTTATAAAAGCCAGGCTGGAAAACCTACGTATAATAAGGGAAACGCTTAAAAAGTACCTTAAAAACGCCCAGTAGTATTAAAAAAATGCCTATAATTAATATTACCAGTTAAAATAATATAGGCATAGTAATTTGGTTAAACTTTTAATTAAAAATATCCATTTTAAACTCCTATTGCGTAAACTGGCCCCAAGGTTTATCGGATTATTTAAAATTCTTAATATTATAGGATCGCAGGATTATTATTTGGCCTTTTTTAGCGAATACTTAAGGTTATATAATATTTTTTATATAAGCCTTTTGGAGCCGTGGAAAGACCGTTTAAGCGAGTAAAAGAACCTTTTCCCGATACCGGACTTTAAAAAAAACCCGGAATAATAGGAAATCGAATAAGTATTAAATAAGCGTAAATATTAAGGCGATTGGTATTATTTAATTTATTAAACGGGATGGCCTTCGGAATACGATTAATAAATTTCGGAGAAAAATATAATAAATATAATAAAAATAATAATTAAATTTAAAAAGCGAAAAGGTAGGAAAAGGAACCCAAGGGGATTTTAAAAGCCAAAAAAAAGCTTATTTTGGTAAATACGAAAATATTATTAATATATCCCTAATTATACGCTTATATAATATAAGCCCCGAATATAAAGCATATAATTATATATTAAACGGGAATATAAAAGCGCCGGTATTAATTATTAAATTGATAAGGAAAACCCTTTCGGCTTACCCTTATAAGTATTTATATACCATATATTATAATAATTAATAAAAATAAAAAATAAAAA
Organism: Zalerion maritima; assembly: GCA_022664585.2. Taxonomy (NCBI): domain Eukaryota; kingdom Fungi; phylum Ascomycota; class Sordariomycetes; order Lulworthiales; family Lulworthiaceae; genus Zalerion; species Zalerion maritima. The sequence continues at coordinate 119,414 of JAKWBI020000060.1, read as the reverse complement.
AATTTATTAACGGGATTCAAACCCGGTTTTTTATTAAAAAAATATAATAATAATGCCACCTTAATTTTTATAAAATAATAATAAAACCCCGGCCACGTTTAGGCCTTTAATTTATTTAGGTAAGGCAATTTACGCAGTAAGGCCTTAATAATATTATCGAATATATATATATCCTCCGTTACCTTATAAAGCCGCTTTATAAAATGGTATTTTACCATATAAAGGGCCGCGAAGCCCGAGTTTTTAAGGATTAGGCGGGGTATTAATTAAAACTTTTAAACTTTATTATTAACCGTACCCTAATTATCCCAGAATTATTAATATACCGCCATGGAAGTATTTTATTAGGGCGAAATTTACAATGCCTAAGGGAAGTCGCTGTATAAATTATACTAATAAAAAACGACGCCTAATTATTATAATCTGGTAGGTGGCGAAGTTTTAAAAAAGAAAAAAAAAGCGAGAGTGTTAATATTATTCCCTTATTATTAATATTATATTAGGGTATTATTTACGGTAGCGCGGTTTTTTTTATTATTAATAAGCCTATGCTTAAAATAATGCTGCTGTTTATAATGCAGTAAAAAAGCCTGGTAATTGTAAAATTCCTTATAAAGTTTTCGAAAATGGCCCAGATTAAATATAGGCTCCCCTACCGCGGTAAGGTTAACGGTAAACTCCTTCTTATTAAAAGGGAAATACTATTTTATTATATTAATACCCGGTAAATATTAAGAAAACGCCTTAATAAATATATACCAATAAGCGGTAACCTTTAAATTAAATTATTATTTCGAAAAAATTATCGAAATTATTTTTTATATTAATAATAGGCTTTTTATTTGGTTAGCGGTATATTAATATTAAAAGAATGCTTAGGAAATATTACCTATTTATAAAGGTTATTATTTTTATTATAATTATTATATAATATAATAATCCCCCCGGATTAATAGTAATCCGGCCGCGCGAGCCTATTAAAACGATTAGGCTTATATAATAAATCAATATTATTTATAATATAATGGCGGTAATATATATAAATATACTTTTAATTAAAAATAACACCGCCGCGGTCCCATTACCCTATAAAATAACGATAATATTATACCTTAATCTTATAATAATAATAAGGTATAATATTTATTATAATAAAACAATTAATATAAATAATCGTTTAATATATATTAAAGTATTATTAAGGTAAAATGAAATAAAATATAAATAAAAATTAGGTAATATTATATTTAATTAATTATTCAAATTAATTAAAATAAAATTAGGATTATAAATTAATATTATATTAAAAAAAATTTAAAAAAAAGGTAATAAAAAGTGGGTAATAATTTAATAAAGGGTTATATTTTATTTATTTATAAAAAGGTGTGCATTATTATAAAAACGCGTAATTATGGTAATTAAGCCTTTAAGGTTATATATATTATTATATATATAATGCGCCATTATATATAATAATTACGCTTACGCTTATACCTTTTATATTAACGCAAGTACTTTATACCCACCATATAATTTATAATACTTTTAAACTATAATAATGGCTAAGAATATTTACCTTAAAAAGGAGGATAATTATAAAAAATATTAACCTACCCGGGACCTACCCGGGATTGGTATATAAAACCTTTTAGGGATGGAATATTAAGAATCTTTTAACGTAATATAAGCGATCCCCCCAGGGAACGCAAAGATAAAGAAACTTGGCTCCTCTTCTTTTTCTCAAAAATAAGCTTTTAAGAAGACTGGTTATAATATACTTATTACCATCCCATCTATTCTAGCCTCTTGCACCTTGCCTGACCTTCCCACAGGGTAAACCTGTGGACCCCATTACAATAATACTTATTACAATATATAAATATATTAAATTTAAAATATTTCTAACTATAAATAAAGATATTATTCTTTGCGAATTAATATAAATAGTTTATAAAAAGAAAGATTATAATATGGGGCCCTTAATGGGATCCTTAAAAATAAACTTTATTTTGAATTATAATTTGATATTAAAGTTAAACCCCATTTATTAGTGCGGATTTACATTAATTAAATAAATGATTAAACAAATAGGCTAACCCATGTATTAAAATATATACTTTATTATTATATTTAGTATTAACAACCAATTAAATTGGCTCTTTGTATTTTCAGAATTAAGATTTATATTCAATAATAATTTATATCCCAATATATTTAGTTTAGTTCGTACAGTATTAGCAAAATATAATTTCACGTTTAACTATAAGACAAAAAGTAACTTTATTTTCGACAGGATACCCATTATAAAATCCAGGCTAAAAGACCTCTATATAATAGGGTAAATACTTAAAAGGAAAATACCTTAAAACCGCCTAATATATTATATTCGAAAAAGCTTACAATAGATATTATTAATTAAAATATTTTAACTATAGTAATCTGGTTAAACTTTTAACCATTTTATTTATTTTAAACTCCCATTATATAAACCACCCTCAGAATTTATCGAACCCTTTAAAAGCTTTAATATTATAGGATCGCAGGCCTATTATTTGGCTCTCTTTAATAAGGATTTAAGATTATATAACATTTCCCATATAAACCTTTTGAAATTATCAAGTCTCTTTAATAAGGATTTAAGATTATATAACATTTCCCATATAAACCTTTTAAAATGATAAAGAAACCGATTAAATAAATAAGTAACCCGTTCATTAATACCGGACCGTAAAGATAACCGGGAATAGTAAAGAATCGTATAAATATTAAATAAGGGTAAATATTGTGGTAATTAATATTACCAAATTTATTAAATAAAATAATCTTTCTAATATAGTTTTTGAATGTTTAAAGCCAATATAAAAAATATAATAAAAATAATTATTAAACTTTAAAAATCAAAGGGCAGGAAAAAGATTTGAGTGGATTTTCAAAGCGAAAAAAGCTTACCTTAATATATATAATGATATTACCAGTATATTTTTAATTATATATTTAAATAATATAAGGTTAAAATGTAAAATATATAATTAAATATTAAAAGGGAATAAAAGTGATCTTATTAGTTATTAACTTAATGGGAAAACCCCCGGTTTACCCTATAGGTATTTATATACCATATTATAATAAATTATAAAAATACAAAATAAAAAATAATAGTAAAATTCGAACCCGGTTCCTTATTATGTAAATGTTATAATATTACCACCCAACTATTAATAAAACAATAAAAGAATCCATCCCATATTTAGGCCGTTAACTTATTAAAATATGGCACCTTACATATTAAATGCTTAATAATAATATCGAATACGCGAGTATTTTCCGTTACCTTATAAAAATACTTTATAATATGATTTTTAAATATACAAAGGGCGGTAAAGGCTAAATTGCCCAGCATAAGGTACAATATTAAGCGAAAGTTTTAAATATTCTTAATAATTATCCCTATTTATTATGAAATTATTCATTCATTATTAAAAGAAATATATTATTAATATAAAATTGGGAATACCTGAAAAAAACCGCGGTATAAATTTTATATATAAAAAATAATAATGTATTATTATAATTTAATAGCTGACGATATTTTTTAAAAACGATTATTTAAAATAATTTAAATATTATTAATATAATCTTAAGGTATTATTTATAATAGTACGGTTTCCTCATTAATAAACCTATATTTGGAATAATGTTAGTGTTAATAATAAGAAAAAGGGCCCAATAATTATAAAACTTTTTTTAAAATTTATAAACATGGTTAAATTGAAAAATAAGATTCTTAACCGTATTAGCATCGGCGGTAATTCTAAATTTATTAAAGAAAATATTATTTTATTATATTATTACCTGGTAAAAATAAAGGAAATACCTGCATACATATATATTAATTAACGATAATCCTTAAGGTGCAATATTATTTTAAAAACAATTAAAACTATTTTTTACACCGTTAATAGTCTTTTTTTAAGTAATAATGTATGAATCTAATAAAATATTAAACAAATATCATTTATTCATGAAGATTATTATGCTTATTATAATTATTATATAAAATAATAATACCGCCGTATTATTGCTAATCCGACCGGATAAGCCTCTTAAACCAGTTTGGCTTTTGAAATATATTAATATTTTATATTACACAGCAGTAATAATATATATAAATATATTTATAATTACACATAACGCCGCCGCGGTTCCGCTGCCATACAAAATATTAATAATATTAAACCTTAATTTAGTATTAATAATAAAAAATATAGATATATATAATAATAATTAATTAATATAATAATATATGTATGAAATATAATAATATTCAATATATGAATTAATACGAGGTTAAATTATATTATAATATAAGTAATTAATATTATAAATTGGTGCTATATGAAGGATATATTGAAAAAGATATAAAAATAAGAAATATTAATTTAATAAAAGCTTAAATCTTTATGTATTTATAAAAGATTTACCTTATTGTGGAGATATATACTTATAATAATTAAACTTTTTAAATTATATATATTATTATATGTAATAATAAGCCATTATATAAAATAATTATTTACGTATTTATACCTCCTACATGAAACAAAATACTTTATATTACCGTTTAATTTATAATACTTTTAAACCGTAATAATAATCAAAGATCTGCGCCGTAAAAGGGAATATAATTATAGAGTATATTAATTTACCCGGGATTTCGCCGGTAATAATAGTACGGAAACCGTTTTTGAATTAAAGCGTTCAGGATATTTTATTATAATATAAGTAATGCCGCCGGCAATATAAAAATATAAAAGTTTAGACTCTTTTCCTTTTTTTAAGAATAAGGCCTTAAAAAAACTGGCAATAATACCCATTATTATCCTAACCGTTTTAATACTTTGAACTTTACCTAACGTTCCCACAGAGTAAGCCTATAACCCTATTATAATATCGCTATATATAAAGTTCCTTAATAATAATACAATTACAAAGCAAATTCTGTTTTATCGGTATAATATAATAAGATATATTTTCATAATTGGTTTACCATTTTCGTTCGGCCATATATTTAATAATACACCGTGTTTTATAACCGTTAAATTATTTAAGTTAAAATGAAAAGTATAGTTTATAATACATAAGCCCTTTTTAGTAATAATATTATACATAGTCCCGTATTATAATTTAGCATTTTTTGAAATTCATTATTTAAATTGGCAAGTTATTATATTATTTTCGAGACGTAAATAAATTCTCACTCTTTATACTAATATATGCTTAAAATAACCATATTTATTTATACAGAACCATTAATAATGTATTTAATATAAATTATAATATTTAAAATTAATGGATGTATAGATTCCCGCGTTATTAATAAAAACAGTATGGAATTATAAAATTAATATTAAACTCTATTTACGTATATCTTTTTCATCATATTTAGCCTAAAATATTTTTAATTTAATAATTTAATAATATTTAATTAAGGGGAACTTTTTATGCAGGTATTATTATATTAGACTATAGAAAATGCCTTTAAATAATAAGTTTTACCAAATTAATTTTTTAAAGTACTGAACATTTTTACTTTTTTAGCGTAGGGCTTTGAAGATTATAGGCGTATTTAATATTAATTAATATTATATAATGGAGTCCATAGGTGTTTCCTGTGCGATTGTTAGGCAAGGCGTAAAAGATTAAAATAATTGGGATGGCAATGGGTATATTATAACCAGTTTTCTTAAGAGCTTATTCTTAAGAAATGGAATAGAATCCAAGTTCCTTTATATTTGCGTTACCTGGGGGCGTCGTTTATATTACGCTAAGAGATCCTTAATGTTTTATCCCAGAAGGGCTTTCCGTGCCAGTCCCGGGTAGGTCCAGGGTAGGTCGACGTTCCTTACATATTTCGATTATTTTAATATATATTATTTTATTTAACATTTTAAAATATTATGGTACATTCAAATAGGGTTTTATTTATAAAGACGTATAATTCTTGGATTATTACCCACAATACGGCCATTATTTAATTCGTTTTATAAAATCGTTTTCTAAATATTTAAATAATAATTTCTGTAATTATTAAAATTATATTATTTAATAACTATATACTCTAATGATTTTCTTATATACTACAAAATTGAAATTATTTTTATTAATGTTTTTAAAATATAATTAGTGATTTGTGATGGAATAATGCCGGGGTTGAATTCCCCGGTTTAATATTTAATTTTAAAATAAAATAAGGCTCAGAATTTATACAAATATATTTGCTAGCCATTAAACTATTATAAATCTTTAAAACTTTGAAAATAAAACTGGTTTAAATAACTTATTATTATACCTTTTAATAATTCAAACTTTTGCTACTAATATTGCATAATATATTCATAGCCAAGAGTTTAAGTTTAAAAGTATTTCTAATTTATTTGGCTATTTGACCTTAATAATTTAAATTATAATAAAGTTATACACTTGTTATATTCGAATATAATAAAATCGCTCCCGGAATTAAGTTTCAGATATTAGGTTTAGTTTAATTAATACAAATAATTAAGGCTAAAAGCAATAAACGCGATAATATTTTAAAAGAATATTTATAAAGTCATAAAATGCCCAATATTATTAGGTGTTTAGTGTTATAAAGCCTGGTTTTATCCCATTTAAATTTAGCTTTGAATATATTAATAAGGGAAATTATAATAATATTATATTTATAAATAAATATAATAAGGTACATAGGTTTACCCTATGGGAAGGTTAAACAAGGTATAAAAGATTAAAATAATTGGGCTAATAATGGGTATATTATAACCAGTCTTTTAAAAAGCTTATGCCTAAGAATTCTTTTTATATCCCCTGGAATTAATAGCTTAAATTAGGCTTTAATAGCCATTTTACTTGAACGATATAAAAAAGGTATATACCGGTATACCTTATTATAATTTGGGTCCCTAAATTTAAAAAAGTTACATTAAAATATAATTTTTAATAAAGGATTGTTTATTATTATTTTAGTATTTAAATACTACCGATATTGTTTTAAAGGGTTAGCGTTTTTAATTGAAATCCCCTCGGCTTATTTTTATTTTTAAATTATTATAAATTAATAAAAAATGAATGGCTGCTAAATATTTTGATACGTATATCTGCCCCCCTTTAATGTTAAACTGAAATATTAAGTGAATAAAAAAAGCCATGTTAATAATGCGATAAAAAGGCCTAATTATATTTTAAAAATTGTGGTAAAAAATTATTCCTTTTTATTATTATAAACCAGAGTGATTAAAATATATTATTTGAAGACGTAATTAAATTATTATTTCAGCATTTTTAAACGGACGGTAAAGAAAACGTTAAAAAATGGTTTTACCGCGGATAATACTTAAAATTACCAGGTTTATAAAAATTTATATTTGTGTATAAATGAAAACATATATAATTATATTAAATAATTATATAGTATTAATCTAATATATATTAAAGGAAAGTATAACCTAAACATTACGTAAACCTTAGGTTTATGAAAAGAGCCGCTAATAAAATTAAAATGGCCTTTTTTTATTTAAAAAATATATAAGTAATTTAATAAAATTTATAATGTAAATAAAGGTAGTATAATTATATTATAATTATTTCTTGGTAAAATGTTTTAAGAAACTTAAAATAAATAGATTATTAAAGTATAATGACCTTTGGGGAAAAGTGCATTATAATATGGCTGGATATGGTATTAAATGTAAGATTTACTAAAAATTAAATATATTAAAATATTATTTTTATAATTTAATAATTCTTTGTTAAAACCCCGGCGCCGTATAAATTAACTCTTTATAAATTTGATTATTAGTTCATTATTAATTATGAATCGTTGCAGTAAAATAATGGAGTATTTTGAGATATATTAATCAATTAATAAACCGCCTCCATTTTTAACTCGTTAAATTTAAGAAACCCTGTCTTCTTCCCAATTATATTACGTTTTAATAAATTCATAAAAGAAGCTTATAATCCCAAAGTATTTATAAACTAATTTTCGGTAAAAATTATAAAACTTTAAAAATATTTATATATTTATTATAATAAATTCGCGGAAATGGCCATTTAATTATAATAACCGTATATTGGGGATTGATTAAAATCCCGTAAAATAATAAACCAAAGCTTAAGGACTTTAATTGCCGTTATACAAAAAAGGTCCTTTAACGGCTTTTCATATAAGTATATAATGCGTATCCATTCTACAACTGTTTAAATATGCTTAATATAAATAATATATTTAAAAAATACTGTATTTAAATAAATAATATAAAAATAATGCATTGATTTATTTAAAGTATTATAAATATATTTTTGAAAACGGTCAGCGTATTGATAAGGCAACATCGGGTATCCAAATATTAATAAGAACTATATTAAAAGTAAAATATTATCATTATCATTTTTTCTTCATGGGGATATAAGCGGGGGTATAATTATCGTGAATAATACATATAATCTTTCAAATTTTTATGATAATATACATGTTTTTATATATAAATAACAATATCAGCATGTATTAAATTATTATCCCTTATATATATATTTCTTTTTAATATTTTTCCAATTTAATATAATTATATAATTCTAATCCATGAATTTTCTATAATGATAATGTAATTCTTTCTCAAATCATTTTAAATTTATATACCTAATATCATTATATTTCGCAAGCGTACCATTGATTAATTAAGCTTTATTATAAATATTATTATTTATTTTTAATATTATTAAAATAAGGTTTAATATTATCGCTCTTTTAAGGGGCTGCGGGACCGCGGCGGCATTGTTCTTGATTACCAATATATTTATATATATTATTCCCATTAAATAATAAATAATATTAATTCTTTCCAGAAATCAAACCGGTTTAATAAAATTACCTGCCATATTACCGCTGGTCCCGCGGAATTATTATTTTATATAAGAATTATAATAGAAATAATTCTTTTTATAAATAAATAATATTATCCCAGCATTTCTTTTCTATTAATATATTATTAAATAAATAAGTAGCCGAGTACCGGTATAAAAAGTAATTTTCATAATTGCTTTAAAATAATCATCCAATTCTAAAATTATCGTTCATTAATCTATATATATTAAAATCTTTGTTTAATCTTTCCTGCGTAATAATATATAAAATTAATATTTCCGTTCCAATAAAATAAAGGTCGCCGCCCATTTTAAGATGATTGGCGATTTTCCTTTCAATTTTAAATATTTTTATAAATTTAATATAAGGTTTTATAATTATGAGGTCGTTTTATTATGTTATAAATAATATTATTTTTTTCATTATAGGTTTACCAGTAATAAGAAAACCCGTATTACGGTAAACAATATCCCAATATTATATTAATACAACCAAATTTTAATAATTTTTAAACACTGTTATTATTAATTAAATTGTAATAAAAAATCATTAATTCTTATATTATTTATATAACGAATTCCCTTAGGTATTACAAATTTTATCTTTATAAATATTTGTTATTAGTATATTAAGACCATTAATATTATTAAATCATAATTAATAATAAAAATTTAAGTTTTTATTAAATATTATATTGTATTACGGGCAAGTTAGGCTTTACCGCCATTTATATAATTAATTATTATTTTATAAAGCGTTCTCTTAAGGTGGCGTGTAATATTTATATATCCGATAATATTATTAAGAATCTACTACGCGAGCTTCCTTATTTTATCAAATACAAGGCCTAAATACGGACGTGGTTGTCAATAATTTTATTTAAATTCAAAGGGTAATATTATAATATTTTCTTAACAAGGATCCGAGTTTAAAGCCAATTGGTATTCATTTGTATTTATATGGGTTATTATATTATTATATATATATGCCCATTAAATAAAGCCTGGGGGTTTTTATTAGTTTAATCAATTATATTAGCGCTTTCATATTCCGTTATAATAAATATATAATTATATATTTTATATTTTAGGCTTATATTATTTAAACGTATTTGGCAATTTTTAAAGTGGATAAGTTTTGTATTATTTTCTTATTTTTTTAATTTAATTGTTATTTTTATTATACTTTTCATCTTATTATAAGCATTTATTAATTATACTTGGGGGGCCATTGTATATAATAAATTAAGGAATATCAATATTTTAATATTTATATTCATTTAATTTGTCATTATTTCGGGTCCTTTTGAAGCCTCGGGATTAGGAGGCGGTTTTCAGTTGTCTAGATAGTCTTTCCATCTTTTTAAAAAACTTATATAAAAATATTACATAATTTCCAGGATTTATTAAAAAAGGCCGAATAATAGGCCTATTAGTTTATAATATTAAGAACTTTAAACGGCCCGATAAATCTTAGGGCCCGTATATATAATGAAAGTTTAAATTGCATACTTGTTTATTTCAAAGTTTAATTAAAGTATTATATTTATATTATTTTAAATGGTAATATTAGTTATAGGCTTGTTTTAAAATTTTATTCACTAATCTTAATATATATTTTCTCAATATCTTCCTTATTATATATTAGGTATATTAGCCTGGGTTTTATAATAACTACCCTTTTTAAAATAGGATTATTCTCGTATTTATATTTAAACTTTAAATTATACCTCATTAATATTTTAAAGTATACGGTAAATATAGTACAATATTTTATATTATTATATATAAATTTTATATATAATAACAGGGATAATGAACCTCTTTATTTTTAAATAATATTATAATATAAGATATATTTTAATATTCCGTGTCTTTCATCCGCTTCCCCATCAGTTTAGGGATAAAATATAATTCATAAACGCCTTGTTATTTTAAAATGAAAATATAACTAAAATTAAAACTATATAAAAGGAAGGGTCTTTAATTATTAATAATAATTTTAAATGTTCCGTATTATAATTAAACGTCCCTATAAAACAATTATCTTAATTCGGAAATTATATTATTATTTTCCAAGGTTAAGAGGATTTTAAATTTACTACATCTATATATTATCACGATATATATTCTCAAAATTAATTTTAATACAAAATTATATTTCATTAATCCGGTTTCAAATTTCCATTATTATAGGAAGAGGGTAATAATTGTTTACCATCATATCTTAAAACATTTATGATTTATATAAAACGTTAGATTTCCGTTTAATTTTCAAATAAAATCAATAAGGGCTTTTAATAGCAATAGGAATAAACGTATAAGTTCTTAAATTAAAAATGTGTAAATAGGCCGCATGGGGATGGATTTGGAAAGAAATGGATAATATAATCCATATTATAATATAATTTTATATATAAAAATATGTATATTATTATTAAAATTTTAAAGATTATATATATTATTTACGATAATTATACCCGCGCTTATATCCTCTTTTTAAAGAAGAGAATTATATTATAGAATTACATCAATATATTTTTATTTATAATGTTTATATACAGATATGGATATAAATATACCATATGATTAAATATTTTATAATATTATAAAGTTTAGAATCCTTATAGGCCGTATTAGCGCTTAATAATATCCGCCGTAAAGAATATAATAATTATATATAATATGGATTCAATTAGAACATAATAATTAAATAAAATGTTAATATATTTAAAACCTATCCTGACTTAAAAAGGAAAGCCTTTTAGGGTTAGCCGGCTATGATTGTTTTCCTTCATAATATACATAATCCATGCAGGAAATATGAAACAATAATGACCTTAAGTTCTTTCCCTGCTTAACAAAAAAACTTTTCAAAAGCTTAATTTATAATATATTCTTTAATATTATATTAATTCAATATTTAATATTCTGATTTTATATTATGGAACATTTTAATAAAATTAAAAATTTTATATATTTTAAAATCCCTACAAATTTTAAAAATACGCCTTATATACGCACCCATTTTAAAGTGTACTATATATATATTATGAAAAGACTATACCTTTAAATTAATAATATAATGTTTGGAATTAATAATATTTTGCGCTAAGTTAAATGATAATATACTTTAAAATAAAAGATATTAATTTCGTTTTAAATTTTATAATTTATATGGATATTTTAGTATTATTTATATTATATATATACATAGAATATTAATTTCGAGCAATTAATATATTGATCAAATTAATTTACTTTATTAGTCATTTAATTTCAATACTCGAAATGTAATGCTTTCGCATTGAAAAACTTTGTAATTATTATAATTAATGTTTAAAACCAATATTTTCAATATTTGAAACGAATTATATTAATAATTATCAGTAGTTATTTAAGATTCTTATAAATTGTTTTATAATAGCTTCATATTACTAATATAATATAAGTAATTAAGAAAGGTTTAGTATAGCAAGTTTTATTCATATAATAATGCTTAAATATACCGTTTAAATACATTAAATCTTCGGATTGTATAATTAATAAAATTAAAAGTATATTAATATTTTTCTTTAAAAAAGGCCTTTAAAAATAAGTTAAGTACGTATAATAAGGTTTTCGGCCTTTTAATATAAAGCTATAGGTTATTTTTGATAAGATTAAGGCTTAATGGTATTGCTGTTGCGCGCGGTAATAAAACCGCGGCGCTATTGTTTTTAATTATAAAGATGCTTATATATATTACGCGCGCTGAATTAGATAAATAAACTTCATCCCTTTTGTAATCCTAACCAGTTTAATGAAATTGGCCGGTTAAATGATTAAGTATCGGCTGGGATTATTATTTTATATATTAATTCTTATAAGTATATTATATGCCTTAAATATTAATTTTATGTTAATATATTATTAATACGATGAACAACGTAGTATTTAAATAAAAAGTAATTTTGAAATATTTTCTATATAGTGATTATATTTAATGATTGTTATTTACGTATAGATATTTATTAAAATAAATATTTAATTAATGCCAGGTATTCATTAATAAGGCGTAATAATCCGTTTTTTTAAGAATCCAAAGTTTACCGTAAACCTTAATATAATGAAAGGTTTAATCTTTTATATATATTAATCACGGGAATTTAAAAAATCTATTATTTTTATACTTTTATATATTAATATATCCATTCTTTAATTTCCGCTTTAATTATAAAACATTGTCACCTTTAAATTTTATTAGGCTTTATATAATATTTCGCCCTTTTATTTTAAATCTTCATTATTTTTAATCTGTATATAAAAGTTAATTATATAATATATAATGTGATTTGATTATCTTATATCCGAAAATAAATTTATAATGATTATATATATTGATATTATTAATAGAGATTGGTATTAATGTAATATAATATATGTAACATTATATTTTATATCATTATTTTTCAACGGGTTTTTGAAATTAAAAAGTAATTCTGGTATTATTATAAAAATCAAGTTTCTTTATTAAAACTTATTATTAAATAATTATTAAAGGGCATAATGCTAATATTATAAATAATTAAACTGTGTTATGATTCATATTTAAAAATATACATTTTATATTTTAATTTTAAATGTTTAATGTTTCTATTATAAATGTGCCGAAATATATTTGTGAACATTGTTATTAATTAAGCGTTATTATAATTGACTATAAAAAGGATTTTTTTATCTTTTTTTAATATTCCTTGCAATTTTTATTAAATATTGTTATTAACCTTAATTATAACAAATCTTAATTTATCCGGGATTTATCCGGCATTTATAAGGAAAACACTTTTAAAAGAAACCATTTGTGATTTTTTAATTTTAAATAATAATCCCCCCGTTATTAATATAATATTTAATACTTTAATTTAATACCTTGTATTAAAATTAAACCTTTAAAACGCCGCGCTTAATATATATATATATCACTTTGTAAATACTTATAATTTTGTAAATTTTTTATATTTGATTCAATATCTTTATGTGGTAAAACCTATAGTTATAATAATCTTTTTTTATTTGCCTTATAATTTATATTGGAATAAATAAATATGGAAAACCCTAATGTTTATAAGAATAAGAATAAAGTTATATGTTGATGTTTATTTAATGCCTCAGTTTTATTATTTTATAATTAAATTATTAATTTTAAAAAATTCTTAAAATATGAATATCCCAAGCAGAAAAAACCTGTATGTTTATATTTTTCACAAAATTGATATTAAACGAAATATGTATTGTAAATTTATACGAAATTTAAACTATTAATCCTGAATTTTGAACGTAAAACTGGCCGAATATTAAAATAAAACCAAGTCCCGGAGAAATGTTATTAGCATGCAAGTTATTTTATTTTATTTTATAATAAATTCGCATTTCCGAATAATATTTTGAATTATATCATATGTTTTGTGTAAGCCTTTAAAGGTTTTGGAATATTGGTACAAATATATAAGAAACGATCCCTTAATACCGGCCATTTAAAATAATAAAAGAATTGGAAAGGGAATATATAATTCAGATTAATATTTAATTATTGCGGTATTAAGTATGATTCTATATAATAAATAAAATGAACACTGAAATATGATAAAGAAATCCTTATATAAAATGTGGAAAACGTGATTAAAATAATAATGAGATTTAAAGAAGAGAGAAATATTAAATAGACCTTAAAAGGATATAAAAGCTGGAAGGCTTCATGTTATTACATTTAAAGATTTTAATAATAATTTTTTATTAATAGCTTTAAATAATATATAACCCTAAATTATGGCATATACAATTATTTATGAAGAGAAATATAAGATTAATAAGATTAATATTATATTGGATTGAAAGTATTTTAAAATTAAATACCATAGGTAAGTATATACCGTATTATAATAAAATTATAAATATAAATATAAATATTTTAAACTTCGAGCCTAGGTTTTAAAGAAAAAGAATAAAAAGAATTATCATGTTAATTATAAAATAATAATTTATTATTAAGATAAGACCTCGGCTATATTTACACCTTTAATTTATAAATATAACGGAATTCCCCAAAATAATGCTTCATTATATAATCGAACATTTTTAAATTTCCCAGCGCTTTACAAAAATACTTTTTAAAATAATATTAAAAGATAATATATAAAAAATCCCGATTTATTTATTAAAAGAAACTAAGGCATCTGATTAAACTTTAAAAGTTAATTATTAATTATGCCTTAACTATTATAATATTATTAATATATTATTAAAAATATTTTATTTTTATAAACTTTATAATATATACCTGATCAAAAAGTATTATATACCTTATATGAAACAGAATTAAAATTTATTATTATTATTTAAAACTTATGGAAAATTATTTGGCAAAAGAATGATTATTAAAAATAGTTTTATTATTATTAGTATTATTATATTAAGACATTATTTATTATTAAATCGTTATTTTCTTATATATAACTAAGCCAATAGTGTTAACGACGTTTATGCGATAAAAGAAATTAAGCCAATAAATATAAAGCTTTTTTTACATTTAATGGATATTGTTTTAATATTATAATAAATAATTATATAATAAGAAGACGGGGGTAATTTATATTCAATGTTATACCTTTATTATAAAAAAGTGGAAATATATATTATACTGGGAATTTAAGGGTTTTTCACCTTATATAAACGGTAGATACGGTACACTAAAGAAATATAACTAAAGCTTTAAATTATATATTATAATCAGGCCGTTTATAATTTATTTTGAAAGAATTCATAAATTTAAGGTTTTATTATTTTACGTGCCCTGGCGGGATTACATATTTTATGTTCAAAATTTTTAAAGCGGTGGAATTTAGCAAAGCTTTTCTTATAACTCCAAGGTATATCACAATTAAAATAATATATTATGTAATTTATTTAAATAAGCGAAATTATAATTCAATTTTATAATAATATTATGGTTAGCGATATATTGAAAATTATTGAACATAATATTATTATATTATTTTAATATTCGGGCAATGTTGTGGAAATCCCTTGAAAAATGTAAATTAATAAATATTAATCATTACAATAAACCAGTTTTAAATTAAATAAATTAAATTTTACTTTATTTTCACAATACGCTTTTTATTTTGTTAAGAAAATATTATTATAAAAAGGGTGGTTATATAATAATATATGTTTTTATAAATAATTATATAAAATTTTAAAAATATAAAAGTATTAATAATACGGCCTGCCGAGTTTATAAGAATGATTAAAATAAAAGGATAAATAAAATATATTTATAATACCGCAGTGGTATTATATAAAAGCTTAATTATGATTTAAAACTAATAATAATATTAAGCCACAATGTTAAAATAATTTGAAAATCTAATAATATTTCTAATAATAATAAAATATTGATTATAATAATTACACCAAAATAATTTATAAGTTTAATTTATTAAATATATAATAAATGAATTAATATGATACATTAATTATACAGAAAAAGGGATTAAAATAATAATTATAAAAAACAGGTAATATTTCTTTTCGAAAAAAGGAAATATTTAATCGTACTAATCCAGTTTCAAATAATATTTATATTATTATATTTGGTAATTATTCCTAAAATTAAAATTTGTATATAAATAAAAATCTATTATATCATTTAAATTTATTATTATTATCTATTCTATAATCCGTATAAGGTTTGTAAATACTTCAAAATATTCGCTTTAAAAAAGAATAATTATAAATATTATAAGTTTTATGGGAATTTGGGAGCGATTTATACGAAAAGTCCTGTAAAAGTAAACCGTAAAGGATTTTTTAAATATGATATAAGCGACCCCCCCAGGGTATCTAAAGGATTTAATTTTTTCCTTTTTAAAAATATAAACCTTTAGTATAATTGCCTTATAATATATTCCTTATCATTTTAATTATTTGGACTCTTTATACTTTGCCTAAATTTCCCAATGGATATACCCCCCGGTTCCGATTACAATATTAATTATAATATTTTATAATAATACTTTAATTTAATTCGAGTATTATAATCGTAAGCGTTATAAATCAATATTAAAATAGTTTTTCTTTTAATATATTCTAATGTATTATAATAGTGCCGGAGGTGTTCCCCCCTGAATTTATACCAAAAACCCGCGACCGGTATAATTATTTAAAAATTAACTTAAAGCCTTGGAATAGTGCTATAAAGTATATTATAAGAAGCCAGAAGGACCCTCGGTATTTAAGGACTCCTGGGAGGGCAATAAAGTATGGCGGTAAAACCTTGGATATAGAATTATAATTTTATTTAATATATTATATTATTGTTTAGGAATAGTCCTATAAGAACCAACTTTTACTTTTAAAGCGTTACCACTCCTTAAAGGGTAATCAAACCTTTAATAAAACTATATAGATTGGTTTTAAATAATGACCATGCAGCGAGGGTATTTAATCTACTTCCCATTATAATATATATAAAGTAAAACAAATGTTGGGATAATAATTAAAAATAAGTAAGTATAAAATAATAAATAAAGAATTATTAAAAGTTTTTAAAATATTATATAAAATATTTAATTAGGTTAAAATTAAAATTATAAAAATAAGTTTTATAATTAATATTTAATATTAATTAAATATTTTAGGAATAAGGGAAATAAATAATAAAGTATAGGATTCTGGAATATTAAAAACTTAATAAATTCAAATAATATATGTATAATAATGATTATAATATATTATTATAATAATATATAAAGGAAAATAGTAGGTATATAAAACATAGGGTTTCAATAATAGGAATCTAATTATAAATAATAAGAATTTTATTGAATAACCCCGCCATAAAACCTGGCTATATTTATGATAAATTATTAATATAAATATCAATTTTTAGAGTAGCCGCAAATTTATCCAAAATATAGGTATAATAAGATTTATTTAAGTAATATTATTAAGAATTTAAAGGGTATAAACCTAAGACTTAAATAATATTTTAAAATATTAAGAAATATAGAAAAATATATACCTAAAGGGGTATTATAAATCAGATTTATTACAAAACGTTGTATGTTGGTTTTAAATGATTCGCCGGGATATATTAAAGAAACGTTTTTGCAAAGTTCTATTTAATACACCCGGCCGGAGAAATGTTATTAATTTTGAATAAATCCATGTGTAATATATTATTAATATTGCAGGGAAATATATATGACATATTGTTTTTAAATAAAAGCTATTAAAATTTATTTTGAAGCGGGGTTTATTATAATATAACTAGCCTACCCGTATTTATACCCATTTTATATAAAAAGGGTGTATAAAAATAAAAATAAATATACATTTATATAATTAAAAATGATTAATCACGGGTAATATTAAGAAAAGGTGAAATTTTATCTTTAATATTTAAAATAATGTTAGAAGAAAACCAGCCTCGAATATGATATTTTTAAGAGTTATAATCTTAATAATCTTTGACATAATATATTATATTGAGCAGTATAATTTAATTTTTTATTTAAAAAACGGTTTAAAATTAAAACTCGGTATATTTAGAAAGCTTATATCAATATTGAATATTTTTCAATTTGGAATAGTTTAATGGGTATTTAGATAAATTTACTATATATAAATATAAGGACACCTATATTATATCCTTATTAATAGATAAATTTAATATATATAAATATAAGGACGGCTATATTATATAATTATGTATATATGAATAATGAAAAACAGTGGTATTAAAATAAATTCGTAAATAAAAAAACCCTAGTATATTTAATACGAGAAATATATAATATAATTTAAATATCATTATTTTAAAATTAAAGTATAATATAATAATAATATATATAGAAAAACATTTTGAACTGTATAAATATTTATATTCATTTAATTAAATAAATTTCCTTAAAATATAATAATACGGATATTATTAAATAACCTTTATTATTAAATATGTAATTTAATAAAATATATAATACTCTGGTCATTAAATTTAAATTGAATTTATAATTAAATATTATATTATATTTACAGAATAAAAATACATTAAAATAAAAAGAAAATATAAATAAAATTACAACATAAATTAATAATAATAATAATATTTATTTTATATTTTAATATCCGCTTACGCGGCTTTAAAACGATTTACTTTTATTTAATCCTTCACAATTAATAAATTAATGTTAATATTATAGCCCCTAATAATAGTTTTAATAGTATATAAACTTAAAGAATTAATAAAAATATATATATATTAAGTATTATATACTTTAGTATAATATTAAAATTATACTTCAATAAGAAGTATAAGATTTAATGATTATAAATTTAAAAAAAACCTTATGTTATTATAATAATTCCTAATACGCAAAATTTTATATAATAATATTATGGCCGATTATATATATATTTTATAAATCTTATTTAATGCGAAAATTCCAATATACGGAATTTATGAAAATAATGCCTACGGGGATATTTATACCGCGTTCAAATATCCCAGATTTTGAATTTTTATTTTATTTTATAATAATCATAAAACACTGCCATTTCGCTATAAAAATATTTAATATTAAACCATAATTACCAATAAAGATTTCCTCAAATAAATAAATATATTAAAATAATATAAAGATTTAAAATTAATGAAGTATAATTATAATATTATATAATTTTTTATTATTAATAATATGTACATTTTAAAGTTTTAAATATTATGATATTAAAGTTTTTTAATAATTAATATAGTTAAAGATCCTTTTATAATATAATATAATATATTATATCATATTTATTAATTTCATTATTATTATTAATCTTATATCATTTTATAAATTTTATAAATTTTTTATTATACTATAATAAAATTGTAATTTTGAAAAAGTTCAAATATCCTATAACTATTTATACTTTTAATAAATAAAAGTTTTACGAAATATTAAATATAAATTATATATACCCATTTTTAAAAATATTACGTTTAATTAATATTATTTAAATTTTAATTATAAGGTTTATTTATATTAGGAATTAGAAATTATAAAATCATTTAACTTTATTATAATATAATTAATTTATCGGCAGTATTCATTTCTTTTTTATAATAATCTAGTAAATTAAAATTTACCCTTTAAAGATCCATTCCATAAACCCGATTATTAATATTTCCTAATGCCACTTAATTATTTATTAGAATTAATATATATTATTATTTATTTGCGATACATTTTATAAAAGCCCTTATCCGTAGTATACTATTACACGCCTTATTTCAAAAATATATTTTAATATTTATTAAAATAATGTAACCTTTTCTTATTTAAAATATAAATCTTTATTATAAAAGATGAGATATAATTTCAAAGTAATACAAGTAATTATTTTTAATATAAATATATATAATATAAATTAATATTAAAATATTAAATTTAATTATTACGCTTATAATATTCTGGCTAGTGGCTTTTAAAATTTGCCGTATCCTATTATTATGGTCTTTCATTTTTCTTCTTTTTTATCATTATATAATAATAAACAAACGCTTTAAATAAAGGTTTATTATTAGAACTCAAAAATGAATAATAAATGCAATTTAGTTTTAATATCGGTTTAACTCGGTAACTATTATTTCGAGTTCTATAATATATAATATATATTTAATAATATTTTTAAAAGTAATTTTAACTTATATATATATATATATATAATAGGACTTTTCTTTTAAATAGTATAATCTATTTTATCTGCTTTTAAGACTTTTATAATTTTGTAAAAGTTTTATATATTTTTTTAATTAATATATAATTTATATTAACCTGATGATTTATATATATTATATATAATAATTCACATATTAAATCTTAAAAATAAAGATTATAAAATACAATATAGTATTTTATTATACATATATTAAAGGAAAATTAATCTATATATAAGTTAGTTATTAAATTACGGAAATATTTATAAATGTATTGTTTTAAAAATAATAAAACATATATGAATAAATCCTATTAACTTATATATCTTGATAGATATGCTTATATTGTATGATTCTATATTATCGCAAACTTTAACCCTTTTTTCAGTAATCTTATTTATTATTAATAATCCCATATAATTCATTATATAATAATAATATTAAGTTGAAAATATTATTTTAAAAATATTATATTTATTATAATTATACTTTTTGAAATCTTTTTTAATAAGCATAAATTTATTAAAGAATAAATATTTTAATTATTATTAAAATATTTAAAAAATTTAAAAATAGCAGTTTAATGATTTACTTTGCGCCAATATATTAATAACAAAATTATGATTATTATTATTCGAATACCGGTTAATATACCCTGCTATATACCATTAATATTAAAAGATTATTTATAATGCCGAATAATTAAAACTTTAATTTTATAAATGTATGGAATATTAATTTAAACTTGATATATTAAAGCTTTTAAATTATAAATATACGCATTTATTATTATTATATTATAACATTATAATTACGATATAATAAATTAATTTATAAAAATATATATATTATTCGAAACCGTTATATAATTTTTATAGTTTTTATTTAATATGGAACATATTATTATTATATTTTTTTATATATTATTTAGGTATTTTAAATTATTATTAATCGTTTACTTATTGGAATATTAAGGAATGTTTACTTATATATATAATAATTTTTAATATTATTTATTATTTTTTTAATTTTGAATTCTCTGGTACTATAACTATAATACCTTTATTTATTATATTAAATTTATAAACCTTTATTATGATTAATGGTTTACCAGTTTCATAATTAATAATTAATGTATAATAATATTATAATTCTTATATAATATTATTATACTTTGATTATTAATGATAAAATCTTGAGAATACCTTTAGCCTCTAAGTTTTACTTTTTTGGTAATATTCGGTCAAATTTAGAAAATATTATATTATTTAAAATATTATTGGATATCTTATTGGCCAGTCCTTTTAATCGTTTATTTTTCCAATTGGGAAATAATTTCCGCTTCTTTTATTGTATATCCCCTATGGGCGTTATTCCTATGATCTTCTAATTTCAAAAAGCTTTATTTTTAAAAGGCTGGTAATTTTATAAATGCTGGGTAGGGTTTTATAAAATAAACAAATTTTATAATTTCATATTCACGGCGGATAATCTTAACCGTAAATGCGTAATATAAGGCTATAAATCATATAATATTATACAATATATATTATTAGAATAAATAAATATTTAAATAAAAAGGTTTTAATAATGGGATTATTATTAAATATAATAATATAATCACCGTATTTTATAATATATAAAATCTGCAAACGCTCGGGTAAAGTACTTATTAATAATATATATTCTTATATAAAAAATAATAAGTTTATATTAAATTAGTATATACACTTTATCTATTTTCCTTTATCACCTTTATAATATATTATTACCTTATAATCTTTTCTGATTTAATTATAAATATTACTGTATAAATCTTTTAAAATAAATATTAATTTTAAAAGGTTTATAAGGTATTTGGAAATATGGATTAAATTAATACCGAGTAGAATATTAATATTATATAATATATTATTAATATACAAATTACCTATTTAAAGAATTCTTTTTTAAAATAAAATATTCGAAGTAAATAAGTTTAAAAATAATAATAAAATTGAATATTAAATTATGGGAAATATAAAAAAAGTAATATTTATATTAATATTATAAATAAGGCAATTTAACCCGCCTTATTAATATTAGTAATGCCAATGCGAAATCTTAGAAAATAAAAAGGTTATACTTTTTTCGATTTTATAAATAAGCTTGGAAAACCCCTGATTTATATTATATACATTATTATTTTAATTATTTTAATTATTCTAATGTAATTTAAGTTTCCCATACCGTGAAGTGTATAAGGTTAAGTATAATTTCTATCCTTTTCCCTAACCATTTAAAACTTTAAAAATTAAAAGAAAAAGGCGATAATGATATTTTTCATTCAAAGTTAAAACGAATGTAAAGATTAATGTTAATATAACGCCCCCTGTTTATTATGATATAATTTATTACTGCTTAATAATAATAATAAAAATAAAATTGCGTTTACATGAGGAGAGTTACAATTATATATTTAAAATTTATATAATATAAAGTTTAATATAAAACTTAAAGTTTTTGAATAAGGCTTAAAATCGGAATTGGCCGTATTCACAAATATTATCAATATATTCATTATATTTAAATATAAAAGGAGGTATTTTGGAATGCTATACTGTTTAATATTTAATTTCTATATATTAGACTTTGATTATTAGTTCTTTATTTGTTTATTATTCACCGAACCGATTTTTAATAGGCCTTAAATACTCTTTATAGAACCTAGTTATAAAAATGATAATAAAATGGTTTTTATATTTCCTTATATAATATCCCATTTATAATGACTTTTATAAATATACTTTAACAAAACACCTCGTTTATAATAATATTAAAGTAATAAAATATAATCCATTAAACTGTATTTCGTGTTGTAATTAAGGCCTGCTTTAGGAATCTGTAATTTGAAGATTATCCCCTTTAATAAAGAATAAAAGAAAACCTGTATGACTACGAAATGTAATTATTATAAAATGATTATTATTATTTTTAATATTGAAAGTATAACTGCGATAGTATTAATATAATTAAAGATTTAAATATTTTATATTAAATTCTTACCAGCCATTACTAATAATAATAATATATATACAACTCCCTTATATAGTATATAATTCGCATATTTAATTTACTTAAATAATTATATAATTTATTTTCTATATTTTAATTTAAAGGAGTACTGAGAGGAGGTAAAAAGAGCAAGGTATTAAAAAGGCCTAATAAACATATATTAGGAAATATTATTTGAAAAAAGGGAAAACTAAACCTGTTTTATATTATTATATTATAAGACGAGCAAATAAATTAAAGGTATTAACGCAAAAAGCGCCTGATGAAAATATTATTAACCAAGTTTTATATCTCCGATATAATATTTTATATAATTATTATTTTAATTATAATTAAAGTCCTATATAATTACTGGCCATTATAATGGGAAAATAACCGATAAGGTATAGGGTGAAAACATGTATATACATTTAAGGCGATATGATCGGAAGGTAAAACTATAATATAAATACCTGTATATTTATATTATTCCTAATCTTTATAAAGATTATATTTTATATTTTATTGTTATTACCTTTATTCCCTTAAGCCTAAAATGCATTGTTCCTTGAAATTAATTTCCCCGTAGGCCCATAAATTAAGTTCTTTTATTTTTTTTATTGATAATAATACTTAACCTCGGAAGGCATTCTATAATCCCCCCTTAATTGAATATATTGAACGGAATAGAAATAATACCTTAGGATATATTCAAGGCTTTATTTTATATAATAAATATTTCAACCAATTCCCGTATTTTCGTTCTTCTGTATATTATAATGAAAAATAATATTTTAGATTTGCTTATATTATTTTTATTAATAATAAAAATATAAAACACATTGGGCTTTAATTTCGATATATAATTCTATTTGTTTATATTTTATATACCCTCAAATATATATAAGCTTTATTAACTATAAGTTATGTATTAGTTTTATGTAGCCGCCGCCAGAATTATTCCTAAGAAAGGAATACGTACATTATAATTAAATGAGATTTAAATATTATAAGATAAATTTCAAGTTTTGTAAAGAATATGCGAAAATCCGGTAAGCGGTACCTTTTTATTTTGCAATTATACGGATAATACTTTTTTTCTTAATTTATACCTTTTTTTTGGCGTATTCAACCGTGTTAATTTTGAAACATTCGATAATATTATAGCCCTGTTTAAATAAATATTTAAAAAAAAGGTTTAAGGTATTTATTATTATAATGTGTAATTATTTGGATTTCTTTTTAAAAAATGAAAGAGAAACTTAAATTTAAAATATAAAATATGAAAACATTAATATATTAACGGTAATGAAATATTAGCTTTTCCCTTTAATTACGAAGGTTTTAAAATAACTTAAAGGTATAGTATTTTATATTAGTATTAATAATAGGCATATGTTTTGTAAAATCCGTATTAAATACGGAAAGAAAAAGATATAATTTATATTTCTGTTACCGCGTTATTATATATATCTGGTTTAATTACTTTTTATTTCACCTTTTATTTCTTTTCTTAATAATAATAACATTAATATGTAATATATTTTTATATTTTGTGATTAATTACGTATTATATGATTATTCCCCAATCTGTTTAAATGTTTTGGTTTTATTTTATTATTTTAGGGGATTCAAGTAAATTATTAATGAAATTTTCAATATCATTAAATAGCGATCACCGTAAAATTAATTTAAAATATAAATAGTTTTAATATTTTATAATTTTTAGAATAGGCTTATTATAAAGAATATCGACCCACCCGGAATTTACCGGGACTGGTACGGAAGACCTGCCTGGAATAAACTGAGAAGGATCCGTTGGAATATAGTAGTAATCCTCCCAAGGAATAGAAAGAAAAAGAAACTTAGATTCTTTTGTTTTTAAAAAATAATAAGCCCTTAAAACAAATAGCCATAATATCCCCATTATTATGTTAATTATTTTGAACTTTTATATTTTATTTAATCTTCCATAAATATAAACCTGTAACCCGTTCGATATTGTATTTTTCTATGCTTAATTATTTCAAATGATATAAATGAAAAACGGGCGATCGAGTCCTTATAATAAAATATAAATAAATGTATTGATGAATTCTAATAAAATGCCCCCGCTTAATTATTATATACTTATTTAATCCTAAATAATAAAGATCAAAAGCAAATACCCGGAAAATAGGGAAGTTTCAATTTTTATACATTTATATAATAACATATTAAGCGCATTAGTTAATTTTAATATATTCGAAATTTGAAATACTAATCAGTTTTGAAATGGAAGTGATTAAATTCGAACAAAATTCATTCTGGGTAAAATATTATCCAAAATAAAAAGATTTATTATTAAATAATAAATAACCTAAGATGAAAATTATTGAGCTTATAATCCTTTTAATTATTACTGTTTTTAGTATAATATTCGAAAAATAAACTTTTAATATTTTTTAATAAAAATTATGAAAGAATTCTGTTTATATTTAATTTTATAATATTCAATTTATAATAATATTAATAATTATTTTTAAACGCTTTTATACTGAGAATATTACGTGAATAAAATTTACATAATTAAACGGTATTCCGTACCTGGATTAAAATCCAGTTTGAAAATATATAAAATAAAAGTAATGTTCTTTAATCTATATGAAATAAGGCGTATTAAATATAAAACCCAAGCCTTATAAAAATTCGATTATAGCCTTTTATTCCTAAAACGCCACATTAAAAATATTTATAAAAATTAAAATTAACCTTTATGAATAATAATATTAATATTAATGGTACCCCCAAACTTATTATATAAATTGGTATAATGAATTTGGCCTAAATATTGGGTAATTAATTTAATATTTTAAATTTGAAAAAGTATATATAATGGGGTCCACAGGCTTACCCTGTGGGAAGGTCAGGCAAGATGAAAAAGGCTAGAAGATGGTAATAAGTATATTATAGCCAGTCTTGTTAAAAGCGTATTTTTTTAAAAAAAGAAAAGGAGCCAAGTTTTTCCGTCTTTATATCCCCTGGGGGGATTGCTTATATTACGTTAAAAGATCCTTAGCGTTCTATCCCAAAAAGGTCTTCCGTACCAGTCCCGGGTAGGTCCCGGGTAGGTCGATATTCCTTATAATTATCCTCCCCTTTAGGGCGGATATTCTTAACCGCTATTACAGCCTAAAAGAGTTATAAATTAAATGGTGATTATAAAGTGCTTGCGTTTATGTAGAAAATATAAGCGCGGGCGCAATTGCCGTACATAATAACGTATCGTATAAATAATAATACGTACAGCCCTAAAGGCTCGGTTACCGTGGATACGCGTTTTAATAATAACGCACACCTTTTTATAAATGAATAAAAATATAACCCTTTATTAAATTATCATCCACTTTTTATTACCTTTCTTTTAATACTCTTTTATTATAATATTAATGTATAATTTTAATTAATTTTAATTAATTAAATACTTACTTAAATATATTATAACTTAGTTTTCCTTTATACATTATTTTAATTTCCCTAAACAATACCCTAATATTTTAATAGAGATTTATTTATATCGATTAATTATTATAATCAATATTATTATGCCTTATTACCATTATAAAATTAAGGTATAATATTATTATTATTTTATAGGGTAACGGAACCGCGGCGGTATTATTTTTAATCGGAAGCATACCTGTATATATTATTATTATTATATTATCAATAATATTAATTTATTACGCAAACCGGACAGGTTCGATAGGCTTATTAAGCCTAATTATTATCAATCGGGTGGTATAATTATTTTATATAATCATTATAATAAAAATAATAATCTTTTTAAATAGATAATATTCCCCGCACGTTGTTTTTATATTAATATATTATTTATCGAATAAAAAGCCTATTATTAATTTAAAAGGCGATTTTAATAATTTATTCGAAATTATAATTTAATTAAAAGATTATCACTTATGGGTATATATTCATCAAGGTATTTCCCTGGCGTTTACAGGGTATTAATATAATAAAACAGCATTTCCCTTTTAATAATACGGAGATCGCCGCCGACCTTAACACCCTCGGCGAGCCTATTTTTAATATTAAGTATTTTCGGGAATTTTATAAAAAGGTTTATAATTACCAGGCCCTTTTGCTTTATTATAAATAATAATATTATTTTAAATATAGGCTTATTAATAATAATAAAAACCGTACTACCGTAAATAATACCTTAATACAATACTGGTATTAAAAAAGTACTATTAATAATCTCGCTTTTTTAAAAAAGATTTCGCCACCTATTAAATTATAATGGTTGGGCATTATTATTTATTAGCTTAATGTATATAATAATTTCCCCTAAGTATTATAAGTTTTATCCCGATAAAACGTTTCCCTGGCTGTATATTAATAATTTTAGGGTAATTAAGGTACGGTTCATAATAAAGTTTAAAAGTTTTATTTAATACCTTACCTAATATTAGGTAATTCCGGGTTTGCCGCTTTTTATATAACCAAATGCCATTTTATAAAACGGCTTTTTAAGGTGGCGGAAAATATATATATATATGTAATAATATTATCAAAAATTTATTATATAAGCTGCCTTACCTTAATGAATTCAAGGCCTAAAAATGGCCGGGGTTTTGTTTTTATTTTACGGAAGTTTGGGTGGTAATATTATTATATTTCTTTTTAATAGGGAACCGGGTTCGAATTTGGTTAATGGTTTTTATTTTTTAGTTTTATACATTATTATGGTATGGTATATAAATGCTTATAGGGATAGGCCCGGGGGGTTTTCCTTATTAGTGCGATAATTACTACCGGCGCTTTTATATCCCTATTTAATATATAATTATATATTTTATATTTTAGGCTTACATTATTTAAGTATATGGCTGGGGATATACTTGTATTATTTTTATATATACTAAGGTTAGCTTTTTTTCGCTTTTAAAATCCTTTTGGGTTTGTTTCCCTACCTTTTTATTTTTTAAACTTAATTATTATTTCTATTGCGTTTTTTAAAATTTTGTCCGGCATCCATTAATGATATTCTAAAGGGTATTTTATTCAGCGAATTAAATATTATTAATTACCTTAATATTTACGCTTATTTAATATTTATTCGATTTCCCATTATTCCGGGTTTTTTTAAGGTCCGGTATTAGGAAAGGGTTTTTTTTATTTATTTAAGCGGTCTTTTCACGGCTTTAAAAGGCTTATATAAAAAAGATTATATGATTTTAAATATTCGCTAAAAAGGGCTAACCGATAGGCCTGCGATCCCATAATATTAAAAACTTTAAATAGTCCGATAAATTTTAGGGCCAGCTTATATAATGGGAGTTTAAAACGGATATTTTTGGTTAAAAGTTTATAGGTATTTCTTTCATATTATTAGGCATTCTTAAGGTATTTCCCCAGCGTTTCCCTTATTATATATAGGTTTTCCAGCCTGGCTTTTATAATGGGTACCCTTTTTAAAATAGGGTCGTTTTCGGCCTTATATTTAAACGTTGGGTTATACTCCATTAATACTTAAAAGGGTAAGGTAAATATATTAAAATGCCTTCTATTATTATATATAAATTTTATTTATAATAATAAAAATACTTAATTTAATTAATTTTGGCTGGTATAATAATATAGGAAATATTTTAATATTTGGTTTACCCTTTTTATTTGGCCGTCGGTTTAAGGGTAAAACATTATTAATAAACGGTATTTAATTTTAAAATAAAAGTATAATTTCAACCAGAATTTATTCATAAATAGGGGTCCCTTAAGATTAATAATACCGGTGAAGGCCCCGTATTATAATTTAACCTTCTTATGAAATACTTATATTAATTCGGAAATTATAATATTATTTTAGACGAGTAAAAAGATTCCAAGCTTAATATAGTTATATATTATTATAAGAATTAAGTCATCCTTTTGGAAGCCATTTAAAATTGGTGGTAAATTAATAATAAAATCCATAAAAAATTATTTATAAGGCGCCCGGGTATTAGTAAAAAAACCATAAAATTATAAGGATAATATTTTAATATATTTGTTTTTTAATAAATACTATATTTATTACTATATTTGGCCACATTTTTAATTATTCCTAACCAGAAATATTTCCGATTTAATAATTTATTCATTTTAAATTTATCGAAATATTATATTAAGGGATTATTATAATAAGACTATATAAATTCCTTTTAAATTATAAGTTTTATCGAAACAATTATATATTCCTTAAAGAATAAAAGGCCATTTGGACTTTTCCAGCCTGGGTTTTTAAAAACCTAAGGTTTACCTAATATTAAAATAGTAATCTTTTTAATATATATCAAATTAATATTTTATAATTATTTCGTATAATTATATAGGCTTTTATTTATAAGCGAATATGGTTTTTTCTTTATTATAATAGTTTTAATTATTACCCGGGGTATGGTCACTTTTCAAGGTTCCTTTATAAGGTCCGCTTAAAAATATTTAAATAATAATTTATTTAATGTTTAAAATTATATGGCCCTGAGATTATGTATTTTAACCATTTTCCTTTATAATAATAAAAGAAAATTAATTTCCGCCGGAACTTTTAAAATATAATTAGGCCTCCTTAACGGGGTATCGGTAGAATTTTGCTTATTTACCTGGTGTTTAATTTTAAAATCGAAGGGGGCTAAATATATATATTGATATAATTAGCCGCCATTTAATTTTTCTAAATGTATAAAGGTTTAAAGATTAAAATAATCCAAAAGGTTTTTATTTAAAAACGCTAACCTTTTAAAATAATATCGCTAGTGTTTAAATAATAAAGTAATGGCGAATAGCGTTTTATTAGGAGTATTATAATTTAGCTTAGCACCCTTAAATTGAACCGACCAAAATATAATAGGGTGGTATATACCTTTTGTATCCGGTTACAATAAAATGGCTGCTTAGGCCTAATTTAAGGTATCGGTTTTAACCCATATAAATAATTAGGCCTTAAAATAATAAGAGAGGGGAGTATTTTAAAATATATTAATAAATTAATAAAACGGCTCCTTTTTTAGGGCGTTTAATTTAATACACCCTGGCTTTTTCCCATTTATATTATTTTTTTAATAAATTGGTAAGGGGAGCCACAATACTAAAATACTTATAAATAAATTTCCGACAAAAATTATAAAACCTTAAAAATATTTATATATTATGGTAAATTTACGGGAATGGCCATTTAATAATAATAAGGATACGCTTGGGGTTTATTAAAATCCCTTATAATAATAAAATAAAGCCTAAAAATTTAATTTGTTTTATATAAAAAAAGCATGTCGATGGTTTCCCGTATAATTATATAATGGGTAGCCGTTTTAAAACGGCTGAAACGTGCTTAATATATATATTATAATTAAAACAAAAAAAAATTAATAAATAATATAAAAATTATCGATTCATTTTTTTAGGGTATTATACATATAATTCTGAAAAGTGGCAGGGGCATTGGTAAGGCCAAATAGTATAATCAGGCAGTTATAATGGCCGTATTAAAAGCCGAACGCTATTTTCCACTTTTCTCCCTTTTTAATACGGATTTAATAATATATATTTTGAATATCGATTTTAATAAAAAATTATACTTTATTAATTTGGTCCAGAATTTCCGTTATTAAAGGAAGGGGGTAGTAATTCACCGTTATTTTATTAAAACCCCTATAATGTATATAAAGCCTTAAACCTCCGTTTAATTTTAGAATAAATAAATTTGGGCCTTCTAATAGGGATAATAATAAACATATAAGGCCACTAATTCCTTTTTTAAAAAAGGTGTAAATAGGCCTATAAAAAGGTATAAGTTCGGGAAGGAAAGAATGTTATAATGCGCATTATTATATAATAAAGGTGCACCACCTACGGGGTTTTGGAATATATTTTAAAACATTTGAAATTCGCTTAGGATTTTGAAGGATGTATCGTATTATTATTTTTCTTTTTCGCCCTCAAAACAGCTTGGATGGCGTTTATATAAGGGAAAATATCTAGGCCTGATTTTTATAAACTTTTATAAATTCATAAGTGGAAAAAATAAAAATATATATAAGGTCGATGGTAAAGAACCAGCGCTTTCTTGCCGGATTAAGGGCAATTTTCTCCCGTATTATTATTATTATTAACAATAATATAAGGGAATTATTATGTTCATGTTTTTACCATAATACACGAAAAAATAAACGTGCGGGAATGTCTCCGATTATTTACCATATAAAATATAACCTTAAATATATCTTAAGATATTACCTTTATTCCGTTAAATATATTTAACTAAGGCAGAACCATGAATATATTTTTAAATTTATATTTTATTATAAATAATAAATTAATAATATTAATTTCCGCGTTTATATTTAAATTAATTAAACTAAAGGCTGCGGATTCAAAGATCGGAGGGATAAAGCTAGAGGAAATAAAAAAACGAAATACTACCTTTATGAACGTGAAAAGCAATATAAAAGTGGAGGTATTTATATTATTCTTTCATTTTTTAATTATTCCGCCTTAAGATTATTTCCTTTTCTTTTATCCTTTGCCTGGCCGGCTGTCCGTTCTTTTACGGCCGCTTATACTTATTCTGGGGTTTAAATATAGCCGGGAAAAAGGTCGTATTTTAAATTATATTAAAAATATTTAAATAATTTACCGGTTTTATAATTAGGCGGGGTTTCTTTTTTTTTAATTGGTATTTTTTTTATAATATAATGGTATAAACCCGGTTTAATTCCCCCTTTTTCAGGAATATTTTCGCTGTAAATCCTATTAAACCTCTATTAATATTTTGCCTTTTTTTCCCTGGGTTTTTGCTTTTTTTAATCTTAATATATAAAATTGGTTATATAATATTTAGCCCAAATTAATTGTACCAATTTATATAATAAGTTTAAAACTACCGTATATATTAATATTATTAATAAGGGCTAGTACTAATTTAATATAAAATATTTAATTAAGCCTTTATTTTTGTATTATTATTTTTCAACTGGTTTTCCCCGGATAAAAGGTAATGGTGAAATTTTTATAAGAATTAGGCTTTCCTTTAATGCCCGTTTTTTTAATAGTTATTAAAAGGTATAATCCTTATCTTATATATCCTTAAATTAAATTTTACTTTAAACATGGAACACCGTTTAATTACTTTGGCTTTATTCCTTTAATATTTTATTTTTATGGGTATTTAAGAATATTTACCAGTATTATTATAAATCGGGCGCCATATAATTAAGCACTAGAAAGGATTTTTTTTATAATCCTTATAATATTTTTTATAACCTTTATTAAAAGCGTATTAAAGGTTTACTTTTTAAATATTATATTAACGAAAGGTGGTAACGGTTAAAAGAAAAATATTATTAATAATTCTAATATTAAATCCATTATTATTCGATAATAACTCTCTTTATTTTTAATAATATTTCGGCCGTGGTTAATTTTCTCCGAATTTAATTAATTCCGCCTTTAAGGCTTATTATTAATACTTTAAAATTCGGATATATTGAAATGAGGTAATATATTTAATATAATACTATTGGAAAATATAAAAACTAAGATTTGCCTGTTTTCGAGGTATTTCCTTTTTATTATTATTATTTCGGATTAAGTGGTTATACGATAGCGGAGCAGGGGCGTTTTATTAGGGTTAATATATAAGTTCGTTCTTATTTTTATTCAAAGGATTCGATCGTTCGTTTTTTAGTTTTAATATTTTAAATAATTAAAGGGAGAAAAATAAGAATAATAATGGGGTTTATTAATTTACCCTATGGAAAGGTTAGGCAAAATGCAAAAGCTTAAAATCATTAAAATAATAATAAGTATATTATAACTAGTCTTTTTAAGAGCTTATTTTTAAAAAGAAACAGAGGAGCCAAGTTTCTCCGTTTTTGCGTCCCCTGGGGGGATCGCTTATATTACGGTAAGAGATCTTTAGCGTTCCATCCCAGGAAGGTCTTACGTACCAGTCCTGGGTAGGTCCCGGGTAGGTCGACGTTCCTTACAGTATATATTTAAGGAAATAAGGGTAATGTAATAATAAAAGCCTAATAAAATTTAAAGGGAAAATATTTTTGAGAAAAAAAGGAAATGTAAAACCGGTTTTGTATTATTATATTATAATAAAAAGGTTATTATTGAAAGAAAAGCCCTCCGCCTAAGTATAAAACCGGTAAATTATTTAAATATTTTTAATATAATACAAAATATTACATTTTTTTAATTGTACCCAAACCCCCGGATAAATATAACCCGCCGTAAAAGACGGGATAATCGGTTAAGCGAAGGGTAAAAAAGAAAAAAGCAATTTTAAGGCGGAATAATTAAAAAAATAATAGAATAATACAAATGTTTTTAGTTTTATATTTTTTTAAAAAAGGTATTATTTGCTTTTGTTAATATTTTTGCCGTTAATTTTTAAATCCGTAATATTTACTTAAATTAAGTTAAATATAAGCGCGGAAATTAATATTACTAATTTATTTTTTATAATGAAATATACAGTTAAAGTGGTTCAATTGTTCCGTTTTAATTAAATACATTAAATAAAATAAGGGGAATACCTTAAAATATATTCGACCTTTTATTTTAAATAATGAATAACATCGGAAATTCCTATACTTTTATTACTTTATTTATTATAATAAATAATAATAATAATAATTCCTTTATTTTATTATTAATAATGGTATTAATATAAAAAGGAATTACCGCTAATCTATTAGTAAAACAATGGTTTTTTACCATTAACCTTATATATATTTTTATTTTATATATTTGTTAATTTAAGAAACTTTTCAAAAACAAGGTTTATATATTTTCCCTTATATACATGCCAGCCGAGTTATTCCTTTCTTATAAAACGGAAAAAAATAATTAAATATATTTTAGAAAATTCTAAGTGAATTTTAAGTGTTTTAAAATATATTTAAAAATTCCGTATAAACTTACATATTTAATTATTATGGTTATATATTTTTACAGTAATTTTTAATTTTTAATATTTAATATTATTTTATAAAGGATAAATCTTTACCTCCTTTACTTTCTCATTTCTATTTTTAATTTTATTTTATTACATAACCCAAGCATTATTTTATTATTCAATTATTTTCAATATTATAAAATATTAGTATAATTAAGAAATTAAGGATTAATATTTAAACTTTATAATAGGTAATATAACCGCCGCGACTTTCTTTCAAATTATAAGTACTCTTATATATAGTACTGCCGGAGTATTATAATTAAATACAATATTATCTGTAACCCTAATCGTTTTAATAAACTTGGCCGGCTTAATTATTATTTATCGATTGGCATTATTATTTTATATAATAATTATAATAAACGGTATAATTTTATAAATAGGTAATATCTTTAAAACCTTTCCCCAGGACATATATTATTAATTATTTAAAACCCGTATTATTAAAATAACAGGTTATTTGAATAATTATAATCAAATAATGGTTAAATTTTAAAATGGTTATATAATAATAAAGATTTATTAAGGTATTTTTGTAATATTTAACGCGTATTAGTAATAGGAAATAATAGTCATTTTAATGATCTTCAACGAGCTATAAACCTATGCAGAATTAAGGAATAAATTTATAATTATAATAATGAGGAAATTTATTAAAAGAATAATATGACGGGCAATAAGAAAAGCTGATATACTGGAACTAATATACTAATATTAAACCAATAATAATAAAATTATATATTACTATTATTTTCTTTTTTAAAATATCTCCAATTATTAATATATAATATTAAATCGTTATTTTTCAATAATTGAATATAATATTCAATTTCCCTTCGGTATAATAAATTTTATCGGTATAAAACGCTTCATTAATAATAATCACGATTTAATAACAATTAAACTTAAAATTATTATTAATACTTCATATCATCTGGGGCCATTCAAAATTTATTATTTTATATATAATTAAATATTACTTCAAAATATTTAAATGAAATGTCGAAAAACATTACAATATCTAAGGTTATTTATAATATAACCCCTTATATTATCAAAATACAGTCGCAAATCCGGTAGCGGTTATAGTATAATTATATAATTATCCGGGGGAGGACTATTATTATATTTTATATTACCAAACCCCAAATTTACATTTGAAAACATTTAGTATTATATATATATTATTAATATATATTATGGTATTAATCAGACGCATACAATTAATTCTTAATTTTACTTCATTTTAATAATAAATATCGGTATCTTTATTCTGTGGATTTTATTTTAAATTATCTTTATACTTATATTGGTCGAATACATAATAAAAGCTATAATAATAATGTCATAAAACATATTAATCTTAAATTATTTATATTTAAAATTCATTTTAATATTTATTTTACCTTCGTTCTTAAGATTTCATTCTCGTTTCTATTTTAATTTTTATATTTATTTTACCTTCGTTCTTAAGATTTCAGTCTCGTTTCTATTTTAATTTTTATATTTATTAAAGGGATTTATAAATCATATTCCGAAGCCATTCTCAATTAATAAAACCTTTAAGAGTTTATTTAAAGTCTTATATTAAGGGGGCTTTAATTTCTCCTTTAAGCGGTTTGCAACGGTTTTATAAGGCTATTAAGAAATATTATATAATTTCCAATATTCAAAGGGAAAACAAATAATACATTAATAAGTTTAAAATATGCAAAATATTAAATACTCCGATATATTTTCCAACCCATGTATAAACAAATTACAAAGGGGTATTTAAAATTAAACACTTAACGAAATTATAACGCTAATATTTTTATCATTAATAATATTAATAATAACCTTTATATTTATATTTCTAACCATTAATAAGGTATTTTTTAAACATTTCCCCAATTATACGTAAATCTTTTATACTAATTATTATAACCGGTACACGTTTCCAAAAAAATATTATCCTCAGACTTATATCTCAACTTTATATTATATTCTCTTTATATTTTATTTATAATTATAAATTACGGGCAGAATCCCTTTAAATAAATACTTTATATTCTTATATAAGAACTTTATTTTCATATATAATAATATCCCATTTATTTAATTTTAAATATTGTATTTATAAAATACCTTATATCCTTATACTATATTTACCTGTTTATTTCGCGATGTATTTATGGATAAAACGTTATTAATAGGCGGCGTTTAATGTTATACAATATATATAATGTAATTTTATTTTAAATTTAAATAAGGTCCTTTAATAATAATAATACTATTACGGGCCTCGTATGATAATCTTATTATTTTATAATATAATTATATTTATCAAAAGGCTACAGACACTGCAGCCCCCCCAACCCGCACCAAGGAGGGTAATTACCGGCCTAGACAAATCTATCGAGGAACGAATGCCCGGAAATGCCAAACATCGGCGTTTTTCTAAACCAGAACGGGATATATCGGCCTACGGGAATTCCTATATAAAGTGCAGGTTCCTGGGTACGATTTGCCGGACTGCCTTTGCGGGAACGGCCCCTAAACCATTAAATACCTATTTATACATTATACCGACGGGAAATTGGAATAAATAAAGGCCAGAGGGTTAACCAGGCCTAAATAAGTGCACCAGGTATTATATGGGAAGAAGGCGTTAAAGCTGGCCAAATTACTGGTCCAGTTGGGCTGGCTGCCAAAATACCGAGTAATAAAAGCCTTACGCATGCGTGCGGAAATCGCAATACAGGAAGAAGTAAAAGACGCGGGTAACCAGGACTAGTCCGGCTTAGGTTAAAAAAAGGGCCCGGGACGCGTTTTTTTAAAAAAAAGGCTGCAGGGTGGTAAAGGTATTAATAACGGGGTTTTTCCCTAAGGAAAATATGTACGATTAGGTATATAAAGCGGCTGGCGCCGCAATAGGCTCCCTGGCAATAGGCCAAAGGTAAGAAATAAAAAAATATATATATATATATATATATATTTATATTTATTAAAATATTATAAAATTATTTTTATAACGGTATAAAGATTTATATTTTAATATACTTATTGGTTTTTTTAAAAAATCATATTTATTATTTTAAATTAAATTACAATTTATTATAAATTAATTTAAATGGTTAAAATTTCTATTTTTAAGGGACGGGGGTATATATATGAATTATAAAATTATAAAGGTACACCACTATTATATGTATATATAAATTGCGTTATACTTTCAATCTTTAAACAAGCATTATATCCCTTTTAATTTATAATTTATTCAAGATTCGCCGAATTATTTAATAACGGGATTATTATAATCATATTTATTGTATTACCGTTTTTAAATTACAAACCTTAAAAAAATCATTATACATTTTTAATAAAATAATACAGGTGTTTTCCCTTTTTAAAACTTTATTTCTAAAGATTAAACCTTTAATTTAATTATATAATTCCTTATTATTATTATAGTCGTAGTTAATATTCGTATTATTATTATCATTTAACACCTTTTTATAAGATCCCTACGAAAATACTTAACTAATTATAATTGAATTTAAAGGTTATATATATAACCCTAAAGTTATATTTCTTTTAGGTTTTATATTTAAAATAATAAAAATAAATAATTTCCGCCAGAACCTTTAAGATATAAGTCCTTTTTAAAGAATATTGGTGCACTTTTAAATAAATATATAATATATACGTTTTAAATTTCAAAAGGCCAAATATATATATTTTATATTTTATTTATATACCATTAAATATTATATTAATCGGTTATAATTTGAAGTTTTTAAATTTACCATTCAAAATATTATCATTTAAAATAATATAGTTATATTAAATAATTTATAATTTATCATAATAATATATATATATTATTCTCATTTTAATTAACAAAGTACGCTAACCTAATTTAAAGACATCGTGTTTAATCCGTATCGGTAATTTAGGCTCATATTAAAAGAATGTAATATATTTTTAAAAGATATTGATATATTAATATAATATTTATTAGGCATATAAATTATAAAACGCTAGGTTTTTATTTAATTTCTTAAACCGTTTAATAATTTCAAAAGGGATATACAATATTAGAAAATTTATAAGTAAACTGTTCATACAGGTAATAATGGTTTAAAAACATTTCTTTATAATAATAAATTTACGGGAATAATCATTCTATTTAGGTCCTTTTCAAGAAAAACCTTTCATAAAGAAATGAAGCATAATTATTAAAGCATATATATATATATGTTGATATTATTTTAATATTTTGGAAATATTTATATCCTTTAAAACCGTTTAATTTTTTTTAAATATATATATATTATATTTAGACATATATATATATATATATATAATAAAAAGAATATTCATATTTCATTTATATTAGTAATATAAAAATAATTAATATATTTCTTTCGCGTATTATAAATGTAATACGAAAATATAATAAGTGTATTAATAATGGGAAAAATATAACGAATTATATACAATACCCGTATTATAAACGCAGTACTAATTTCCATTTTTCACCTTTTCTTAATATGCATTTTATATTACGCATTAGGAACAATAATCTTAATAAAGAAAGACTATTTACCATTAATACTATTTAGGACTCCATTCATTTAAAAAATCACCATTCTTTACCGTTATGTTATAGAAGCCTTCATTATTTATATTAAACCATATACCTTGAGTTATTGTCGAAACGAATATAATAAAGAGTTTTAAGGGAAATAATGAAAAAAATATTTTAATCCGCTGGCGATGCATTTATATAATGAATCTCGTAATATTCTTTAATCCTGGTTAAACAATAAGCTAAATGGGCGGTTTATAGTTTAATATAGGTTAAAAACAATCAATAATATACCACGCTTTCTTATAAAATTAAAGGCCAGCGTTTACAATATTTTTAACCCTATTTTAAATTTTTTAAAATTTTTTCGGGTTTTTTTTAAATACACTCAATTATCATTTGCACTTTCCTCCTAAACTAATAATGCGGCCGGCGTTTATGTAGAAAACGATATATATACCTTATTGTTCATTTAATAATATATATTATACAACCTTAATAATAATAATAATAAGAAATAATTTTTAAAGTATACTAATATTAAACCTTTTATACCAGATTTTATTATAACCTAAATTTTTTAAAGAGTAATTAACAGAGTTAATAAAAATATACCATTTTGATTTATATCGTTTTATTATATTTCGACTATTGGTATTATAATGTCTGAATATATTGGTATTATATTTAGTTTTAGATTTCCTACAGCTTATATAATCAAAGTGGTATAATAATATATATACATATAATTTCATAATTAATAAAAATACTGGCGGTAGTCTTAATATATTACATATATCTCGGTTTAATTTAGGCTTATATTCATCGAATATAATTTACGCCCATTTAATTAATAAGTTTATTTAGTAGCCCATAAAAAAGGAACGATATAAACACTAATCTCTTAAATCTTTATATTTATACACTACCCTGGGATAAATATATTTCTTATAATTATTTTATATATAATAAACAGTATTAACAATGCGCTTATTAAGCTTCGAATCGTGAAGTTTAAATATAAAACGTATCATATATTATTAATTGAAAAACTCCTTAGCCCTTATAATTTAAAATAATACAAGTAACTGTTGCCTTAGTAATAAATAATATATTCATATAAACTAATCATGTAAACTAATAATATAACCTAATAATACAACCTAATAATAAGATCTAATGATATAACCTAATAATATAATCTAATACTACAACCCAATAATATAATTCAATATTACAGCCTAATAATAAGATCTAATAATATAATATAATAATACAACCTATTAAGAAAAGCTAATAATATAATAATAATACTTAAGTATTTCTATTTATATGGCATTATATATTTATGAACATAAAATTAATAAAACTTTAATTTTGAAATAAGAATATACTTATTAGAATTAAAATTATGAATAAAATTAAATACTATATAGTATATATTTAAATCTAGTAATTATAAATCTTAACAATGAATACAGAATGTAAACTGTATTTATTAAATGTTTAAAATAAATTATATACCTCGGGGGGTATTTATATAAGGGAAAATTTATGTGCCTTATTTTTATAACCTTTTATAAATTTAGAAATGAATAGAATAAATATAGAAATACGGTTAAGACTAAAAAAATAGCATTTTATTAATAAATGCAGGGCAAGTGCTTTTTATAATAATATCGTCGTTAATAATAATATAGCGAAATGATTATTTCTATTTTGCACCGTAATCCTTCAGCTATTATTTCTATTTAATTAACATAAAACTAATTATATATTTTTAATTTTTACCTTTATTAAAGATAATAACTATAGAAAAGTAATTTGTAAATTTTTATTTAAATTCATTTAAATAAATATTTCGGATTGGAAAATTAAAGGAATAAGGGTAATACAAATAAAAATATATATTATATTTATTTATATTAATGTAAAAAGCCCTATAAGAAAGTATTTATTTTTTCTTATTACCCTCTTAAAACAATTTAACGGTATTTCCCATTTCTCTAATTAAACCTAGCCATTTCCCTTTACAATAACCGGTACTTATCCCGGGGTTTAAGTATAACTAATGTTTTTTTTACAAAGATAATCCTAAAAGTCTTTTAAATAATCTATTAGTTTTATAATGAGGCGCGATAATTTTATTAATTTAATACGTTTTTTATAATACAATAATAGAAACCCGGTTACATTTCCCCTTTTTTATAAAAGGATTTTTCCTCAAGCTTTATTAAGCCTCTATTATTATACCTTTTATACCCTAGATTTATAATTTGTTTTAATATTAAAACATTATAATAATTATATAATACTTAGGCTAAACTAAGTATACCTATTTCCTTAATCAGTTTAGGGCTATCTATTATTTATATTAATATAATATAAAATATTTCTGAATTAATTCTTAAGGAAAAAAATAATAATATAATATTTATAATAATTTATTTTCCCTTTAATTAATATTTTATCATAATTATTAAAAGGTATAAATTTTGTGTTATAATTTTTATACTGGACTTTGATATAGGTATATAATAATATTTAATAATTTTAATTTTAATATTCTTATATTGTTATATTATAACGCGGTGTTGGTCTGGTGATTTCGCTATATGGTCGGTGCGTAAAACCAAGCTGTTTAGTTTAATTAAACCCCCAGTTTCCCTTTTAAAACCGGCAATATCTTAAAAAATAATAAAAGAATCCTATACAGGATTATATAATAACGAATATATCTTTATAATTAAACTTTTATCATTAGGGTTTATTACCCTTTAAAAACCCTTAAAAATCCTAAACCGCTTCTTGGCGTTTGATATAATTCTATATAAAATTATTTAAAGGGTTTTAATGAATTATTTAAATAGATATGCCTGGCGCAGGCCTTTAATATAAATATAACGGGAAATACCTGCGGCTCTATTATAGCTTACCAATATAAAATACACAATTATATTCCGCGGTCCGAAAACCTTTAAAATGAATTTCCGGCTTTTATAAGTACCGTAAACGTTATCCGCTTTTTACCCACCGTATATTAATAATTATGCTTTATAATAATTAAAAAGCCCCTTTTATTTTTAACTGTTATTAAATACAATTATATTATTTAATTTTTATAACTCCTATTAAGGCCTTGCTTTCATTCTTTATAAAATTAATTCTAACCAGGCATAATTAAGCCTTATTTTAAGCGATTCATAAAATCCAAACTAAAATACCTATTATCCCGGTTACAACACAAAGAACTAAATAAATTTGAAAAGCCCTTCGGATTTGTTTTCATTACCGGCGTTTACCCTGTTTAATATTATAGGCCGCTTTACCCGCCCTACCCGTTTTTTTTACTTCGGGTTTGCTTTTTTTTCCCTTCCTTCATAATGTTTTACTTAATTAATCCTTTTAAAAATAATACATTTAAAGGAATTCTCGGCATAAATAGGCTATATATTTAACCCGGGACAGGGTAAATGGTACCAAATAAAATAACATTTAAGGTTCCCTTGCCCAATAAATTCTTTCTTTCGCTAATAAAATAATATAAGGATTTTTAAAAAGTATTATACTTTAATATATAAAAATCATTATTTACCTCGGTATTGAAAGCGGTTTATAGCGCTTTATTTTTAAGGATAGTAGCTAAATTAACGATCGATAATTACCCGGAAATATATCTATAATCCAGCGG
This sequence comes from Zalerion maritima, assembly GCA_022664585.2. Classification (NCBI taxonomy): domain Eukaryota; kingdom Fungi; phylum Ascomycota; class Sordariomycetes; order Lulworthiales; family Lulworthiaceae; genus Zalerion; species Zalerion maritima. The sequence goes on along the minus strand of JAKWBI020000060.1, from coordinate 76,441 downwards.
ATAAAAATATAAAATATAATAATTAAGGAAAGACTTTGAAAGAAAATAACGGTAACGGTGGATTGGCGCCTTAAGCTTTTATTTTATTATAAAAGGCTCCGTTTTTCTAAAAGATTACGGTTTTCCATATTTTCTAATAAAAAGAATATAACCTTTTGGTTCGGCAAAAAAGACTTCGTCATTATAAAAAGCGAAAGTATATTATATAGAAGTACCCATTTATATTTTTTAATTCAAAAACCATATTTCTATATATAGAGGGAATTTTAATTTATACATGTAATATCTTTATTAGGAATTATGACCTTTTATAATAAAATGAAACGAAAAAAATAAAGATTATTAGGCTAATTTCCCTTTAAAAATGTAGAAATTACTTTATTTTATTAATTATAAAGGTTTTAAATAAGGCCATTCGGTATAGTACAAAAACATGAAACGGAAAATTTAAAAATATTCCGTTTTAAACTTTTAAATAAACGGATAGCGCTTTTCTTTTACATACGTATATTTATTTCGGGTAAATAAAAAAACCTTTAACATATATTCTTTACTAGGGGTTTTTATAATAATTATTTTCAAATTAATCGCGGGTTTATATTAAGTAATAAAGTAGGGAAACATTTTTTTTTATATTCATATTTTTTAAGAGGTTTATAATATTATTTAACTTTATTTTTCCATAAAAAATAATACCAAATTTCGTTATAATAATTATTAGGATATAAAATTTTATTTTATTTTTATTTTTATAATTATCATTATTTTCCGTTACTGCTTTTTATTTTCCAGCTACATTAAATCTTATAATCTCCTAGGCCATTATAGTATAATATTATTATTAATAAACACAATTCTTTTCCTTATTACCATTCGGCATTAATCCATACCTAAATTCTTTAATATATTATCCCTATTATAATCTAGTATTATTATCCTTAATATTTAATCCCATATAACCTTTTATAATTCGTTATTTTATTTTAAATAATATTTTCATTGTCTTTAAATATTATTATTAATTCCCTACTGGTTTACCCCACCATCCGTATTTTTAAATAAATTTTTTAATCCTTTTCCCATTAATTATAACCTTAAAAATGGGCTCTTTTATATTATTCCTTAAATTGTACCGTTATTCCTTTATTAAAAAACCCATAAATAATATAAGGTTTTATTTATTTATGGGTTTACCTTTCCTTTATACTCCTGATTATTATGATTAAATTTCATTATAATATGAAATACCTTTTTTAATCCCATAGTCTTTATTTTTCCGATTTCCTATTCATTAATATATTTATTTTTTATTTCCTTATTTTATTATAAGGTTCAGGGTACCATAATTCATTTCTTTTTCTTCTTCTCTTTTTATTACCAGGCTTTATTGTATTAAAAATTCGTTTTAATATGTTTTCTTTAATTAATTATACTTTAGGTAAAGAATCCTATTGTAATAAAGGTAATCTTTTTTAATAAAAAATGCGGTAATTTGGTTTCTTATAATTTTTGATATTATTCAAATTTTTATAAATATTATTAATTTAATTCATGTTTAATTTCAATAATATACGCCCGTTATTTAAACATTAATATTTCATAACCATTTATAAATATATATTATATATTAATATTATAATATTAACCAATCTGCTTTAATTAATAAAGTTATTTAAAGCCCCTCGGTTTCTCGGCCTTTTTGTCATTCTTAATTTCCCATATATTTTATATATATAAAGAATATTTTATTAAATAAAAATAAACAAATATGCCCGTAATGGTATTTTATAATAATCCTACCTTAATATATTTTATTAAATTATATTTAAGGTATATAATATAACAATACCTGTATTTTATAATATTTATCAAATATTAAGCGAAATTTTTAAAAAGGAGATTAATATATTATTAAAGTTTTAAAAAGGAGATTAATATATTATTAAAGTTTTCAATAATATTTCGGGGTTTTAAGGGTTTTCTTTTGTCTAAATTGGGCAGATTATTATTCGTTGGTATATATTTATTGAGGTATTTCCACAACGTTTCCTGGGTATTAATATAATAAATCAGTATTTCCCTTTTAATAAAAATAAACTTGCGGCCGATTTTAATATAATTCGCGAGTTTATTTTTAATTTAGGGTATTTTTATAAATTTAATAAAAAGTTTTATAATTATTAGGCCTTATTTCTTTTATTCTAAATAGTAATATTATTCGGAATATAGGCTTACGGGTAATAAAAAAACCGTACCGCCGTTAATAATACCCCAGTATAATACCGGTACTGAAGAAATAATATTAATAATTTCCATCTTTTAAAAGAATTTCGATATTTATTAAATTATAATGCGTTTTTAATATTTCTTATTAATATAATTTACATCGCAATTTCCCTTAAATATTATAAGTTTTATTCTAATAAAAACCCTTTTTAACGCTATATTAATAATTTCGGCATAATTAAGGTACAGCTAATAATAAATTTTAAAAGCTTTAGCCAGTATTTTGCCTTATACTTAAAAGTTCGGGGTTCTCGGTTTCTTATATAATACAATATTATATTATAAAGCAATTTTATAAAATGGCGGAAAACGTATAAGTATTCAATAATCCTATAAAGGATTTATTTCGGAAACTTTTTTATTTTAATAAATTAATGGTGTAAATATAGCCGGGGTTTTATAATTATTTTGTTAAAATTCTAAGGGTAATATTATAATTTTTCTTTAATAAGGAGCCGGATTTTAATAGCATGTATATTTCTTTACTGTTTATTTTTCTTATTTCTTATAATATAATATATAAATACTTATAAGGGTAAACCGGGGGTTTTCCCCTATTAACTTAATAATAATAACCGCGCTTTTATACTTTATGTCTTAAGTTTGTATTATTTAAATATATAATTAAAAATTTACTGGTAATATTTTTATATATATTAAGGTAAGCTTTATTCGCTTTTCAAATTCCCTTGGGTTCCTTTTTTTGCTTTTTTATTTTTTAACTTAATAATTATATAGTTATTTTAAGAATTTATTCATTACACTTTGGAGACTATTATATTTAATTAATTAAGTAATCCCAATGGCGTTAATATTTACGCTTATTTAATACCTATTTAATCTTCCATTCTTCCGCATTATTTTTAAGGTCTGGTATCGGGAATGGTTTTTTTACTTGCCTAAATATTCTTTCCACGGCTTTAAAAGGCTTATATGGAAAATATTATATAATTTTGAGTATTTATTGAATAGGGCCAAATAGTAGGCCTATAATCCCATAATATTGAGAACTTTAAATGGTCCAGTAAACCTTAAGGCCAGTTTATATAATAGGAATTTAAAACGGATATTTTTAATTAAAAATTTAACCAAATTACCATGCATATATTATTTTGGTTAATAATATTTATTATAGGGTTTTACTTTTTAAATATTATTAGGTATTTTTAAGGTGCTTTTTAAACATTTCCGTCATTATATATAGGTTTTCCAGCCTGGCTTTTATAATGGGTACTTTCCATAAAGTAGGATTATCCTTAACCTTATATTTAAATTTTGGATTATACCTTATTAATATTTAAAGGTGTAAAATAAATATATGAAAAATATTTTGCATTCTTATATGTGAAATTTATTTCTTAAAGTAAGACTACGAAGTTTATTTAATTTTTAATAATATAATAATATAAAATATATTCTAATATTTAGTTTGCCCTTGCCGTTAGTCATCGATTTAAAGGTAAAACGCTATTAATAAACGGAGTTTAATTTTAAAGTAAATGTATAATTCAAACCATAATTTACTTATAAATAAGGGTCCCCTATTAATAATACCATTAAGGGCCTCGAATTATAATTTGTCTTTTTATAAAATAATTATATTAATTCGCAAATTATATTATTATTATATATAAATAACAAAAGACACAAACTTAATATATTTGTATATTATTATGAAGATAATATCGACCTTTTTTAAATTATGTATAATTAATAATAAGCCGATAATAAAATTTATGGAAAGCTCGCTTTTAACGGGGCGGGGTAGTAGTAAAAAACTATATAATTATGAGAATAATATTTTACCATATTTTTATTTATTCTTGATCAAAAATATTTGTTATCTAATAATTTATTTATTTCAAATTTAATAAAATATTTTACCAGGGGATTAATAAAACTATATAAGCGTTTTTCGAATTACAAATTTCATGGGAACGATTATTTATCCCTTACAAATAAAAAACTATTTGGGATTTTCCAGCCTAAATCTTTAAAAACCAAGGATTTATTGAATATTATGGTGGCGATTCCTTTAATATATATTTAATTAATATTTCATAATTATTAAATAAAATTAAATAGGTTTTTATTTAAATATCAATATGGTTTTTTTATTACGGGGGTAATGTTAATTATTATTTGGGGCAGGGTTATTATTTCAGGTTTTTTTATAAATTCCGTTTAAACAAACTTAAATAATAATTTATTTAATCTTTAAGATTATATAATCCTGAGGGTATATACTTTAACCATCCTCCTTTATAATAATAAAAGGAAATTATATTTTCCCGAAATTCTTGAAATATAATTAGGGATTTTTGATAACATATCGGTAGGGTTTTCTTTATTTAGATGGTCCTTAATTTTAACATTAAAAGCGGCCAAATATATATACCAATATATTGAATGGCCAGTTAATATTTATTAATTTTAAAGGTTTAAACGATAAACTATGGCAAAAGAACTTTAATTAAAAACGCTAACCCTCGAAAGGATATTACCAATATTTAAATAATAAAAAGATATTAAATAATTTTCTATTAAAAGTATTATAATTTAGCTTCGCTCTTTTAAGCTTGGCAGATTAAAATATATTAAGATAATATACATTTTTCTTATCTAGCTATAATAAAACGGCTATTTAGGCTAAATTCAAGGTATCGCTTTTAACCCGTATAAACAATTACGGGTTAAAATAATAAAGCAGCGGAGTATTTTAAAATATATTAATAAGCAAATAAAACGCCTTTTTTGGGCGTTTAATTTAATAGACCCCCGCTGTCTCCCATTTATTAAACAGCCATAATATTAAACTACTTCTAAATAAATCTCTAATAAAAATTATAAAACGTTAAAAATATTTATATATTATAATAGTTTTACGGGAATGGCAATTTAGTAATGATAAGGGTATACTTAGGGTTCATTAAAATCCCTTATAATAATACAATAAAGCATACAAATATAATTTCCTCTTTATAAAAAAACATTTCGATGGTTTTACGTATAATTATATAATACATAATCGTTTTGAAACGGTTTCAACGTACTTGGTATATATGGGATAATCGAAACAGAATGTTAAAATATTATTTAATCAAATAATATAAAGATTATCAATTAATCCCTTTAGGATATCGTACATATAATTTTAAAAATGGCTGGGGTATTGGTAAGGCCAAATAATATAATTAGGTATTTATAATGGCCGAATTAAAGGTAAAACAAACTTTGTTATTTTTCTCCCCTTTTAATACGGATTTAATAATATATATTTTTAATATTAAAAAGAAATTATGCTTTATTAATCCGGCCCAAAGTCTTCATTACCAGCGGGAGGTGGTAGAGATTCTTTACCGTTATTTTATTAAAACCCTTATAATTTATATAAAGCCTTAAATTTCCGTTTCATTTTGGAATAAACAAAATCGGGGCTGTTAAAATAAGGAACGTCGACCTACCCAGGACCTACCCGGGACTGGTACGGAAGACCTTCCTGGGATAAGACGCTAAGGATCTCTGAGCGTAATATAAGCGATCCCCCCAGGGAACGCAAAAACGGAAAAACTTGGCTCCTCCTTTTCTTCTTAAAAATAAGCTTTTAAAAAAACTGGTTATAAGATATTCATTATTATTTTATTTATTCTAATTTTTTATACCTTGCCTAACCTTCCTATAGGGTAAACCTATGAACCCCATTATAATTCTTATTTTTCTCCCCCTTATTACCCAATATATTAAAAGCAAAAAGTAAAGGATCGAATTCCTATAATAAAAATAAAAACGAATTCGCGTATTAATTTTAATAAAATGCCCCCGCTCTATTATTATATAATTGTTTAATCCTCAATAATAATAAAGAAAAGGAAATACCTCCAAAAAGTCCTAATCTTTATATTTTCGAATAATATTAAATTAACTGTATTATCTAATTTAAACGTATCCGAAATTTAAAGCGCCAATAATAAACCCTAAAGGTGGAACTAATTAAATTCGGAGAGAATTAAACACGGGTAAAATATTAATAAAAATAAAGCGATTTATTAATAAATAATAAAGGACCTAATATTAAGAGTATTAATAATATTACGCTTTTAAATATTACCACCTTTTATTAATATAATATTTAAAAAATAAACATTTAATACGCTTTTAATAAGGGTTATAAAAATATTATTAGAATTATAAAAAAAATCCTTTTTATATTTAATTATATCGCACCCGATTTATAATAATATTAACAAATCTTTTTAAACTTCTTTAAAAATAAAATATTAAGGGTATAAAACCAAAGCGATTAAACGGCGTTCCGTTCTTAAATTAAAACTATAAAAAAATCCTTTGTATATTTAATTATATAGCGCCCGATTTATAATAATATTAATAAATATTTTTAAACGCCTTTAAAATTAAAACATTAAGGGAATAAAACCAAGGCGATTAAACGGCGTTCCGTACTTAAATCAAAACTTAACTTAAAAATATATAAAATAAAACCTATAGCTTTTAATAATTATTAAAAAACGCGCGTTGAAGGAAAACCTAATCCTTATAAGGATTCCACCATTATTCCTTATCCCTAAAACACCAATTTAAAAATATTCAAAAGGAAATAAAGATTGAAGTATTGTATATTAAATTAATACCAGCCCTTATTAATAATATTAATATATACGGTAACCTTAAATTTATTATATAAATCGGTATAATTAATTCAGCCTCAATATTATATAACCGATCTTATATATTAAAATTAAAGGGAGCGAAGACCCAAGGAAAAAAGGGTAAAATATTAATAAAACTCTAGTAAAATTTAAAGGGAAAATATGCCTAAAAACAGGGAAAATGAAACCGGATTTATACCATTATAGTATAATAAAAAAGGCATTAATTAAAAAAGAAAAGAAAAACAAACCCCGCCTAATTATAAAACCGGTAAATGTTTTCAACATTTCCGATATAATTTAATATACCAACTTTTTCCCGGTTATACTTAAACCCCGGAAGGAATATAAACCATTATAAAAGAAGGGGCGGCCGGCCAGGCGAAGGGTAAATGAAAAGGAAGCGATTTTAAGGCGGAATAATGGGGAAATAAAAAAAATAATATACGTACCTTTACCCTTATATTATTGCTTATTTTCATAAAAATATTTTTGTATTTTTTATTTCCACTATTTTTATCCCCCTAATGTTTAAATCCGCAACCGTTATTTTAATTAATTTAAATATAAGCGCGAAACTTAATATTATTAATCTATTATGTATAATAAAATATAAACTTAAAAAATTGTGGATAATTGCGGTGTAATTAAATATATTTAATGGAATGGAGGTAATACGCTAAAATATATTCGAGGTTCCATTTTATACAATAAATAATCGGGAAAACTCCTATACCTTTATTACTTCGTATATTACAGTGAAAAATAAGGATAATAATTCCCCTGTATTATTATTAATGGCGGTAATAATACGGGAGGGAATTACCCTTAATCCGTTAATAAAACGCTGGTTTTTTACCATTAACCCTATATATATTGTTATTTTTTTTATCCGCTCGCAAATTTATACAAGTTTATAAAAATAAGGCCTATATATTTTCCCCTATATAAACGCCGCCCGAGCTATTTTTAAAAAGGAAAAGAAAATTAATAATACGGTATGCCATTAAAAGATTCGAAGCGAATTTTAAATATTTTAAAATATATTCGAAAACCCCGTAAATAATACCCTTTTATTATATAATAATACGGATTATATTTTTTTTTCTCCCCGAGTCCATACCTCCCTATAGGCTTATTTACCCATTTTCCTAAAACGATTAATAGTCTCATAAGCCTAGTTGGAGAAATACCTAGCCAAAAAGCTTATATATTTATTATTATTCCTATTAAAACCCCCGGTTTCATTTATTTTAAGATTAAACGGAAATTTAAGGCTTTATATAAATTATAGGGGTTTTAATAAAATGACGATAAAGATCGCTACCCGTTTCCTTTGGTAATAAACTTTTAAACCGGCTTAACGGAGCATAATTCCTTACCAAAATTAATATTAAAAATATAAATTATTAACTCCGTATTAAAAACGGAGAAAAATAAATAACAACATTCCGCTTTTAATACGGCCATTATAAATACCTGATTATACTATTTGGCCTTACCAATACACTTATTATACCATTTGGCCTTACCAATACCCTTATTACGTTTTAAAATTATCTTTATAATACCCTAAAAAGATTAATCGATAACTTTTATATTATTTATTTAAATAATATTTTAATTTCTTTCTTTAGCCCTAATATATATACCAAATATATTTAAACCATTTTAAAACGGTTACGCATTATATAATTATATCTGAAGCGGTCGAAATATTCCTTTTATATAAATGTAATTAAATTTTTAGGTTTTAGTGTATTATTATAAGGGATTTTAATAAACCCTAAACGTACCCGTATTATTATTAAAAGACCACTTCCGTAAACCTACTATAATATATAAATATTTTTAAGGTTTTATACCTTTTATTAAAGGTTTATTTATAAATACTTTGGTATTATATTCCCCTTATTAATTTATTAAAAGGTAATATAATTGGGAAAAAGACAGGCTTTATGAACTTAAAAACCTTAAAAAAGGAGGGGTTTTATTAATTTATTAATATTTTTCAAAATACTCCCTTATTGTATTATTTTAATTGCTAATTATTTATACGGATTAAAACCGATACCTTAAATTAAGCCTAAATAGCCATTTTATTGCAACCGGATAAAAAAGGTATATACCACCTTCTTATATTATGGTTGGTTAAGTTTAAAAAAGCTAAATTAAATTATAATACTTTTAATAAAAAACTACTTACCATTATTTTCTTATTTCAATACTGGTAATATTATTTCAAAAGGTTATTATTTTTAATTAAAATCCTTTCGGATTATTTTAAGCTTAGAACCTTTATAAATTAATAAAATTTAAATAACCGCCAAATATATTAGTGCATATATTTAGACCCCTTTAATTTTAAAATGTAAATACCAAACAAATAAGCGAAACCCTACCGATACCCTATTAAAAAAGCCTTATTATATTTTAAAAATTCCAGCGGAAAATAATCTTTTTTTATTATTATAAAAAGAAATAATTAAAATATGTAACCTTCGGGCCATATAACCTTAAAAACTAAATCAATTATTATTCAAACATTCTTAAACGGACCTTACGGAGGAATTATAAAAATAACCCTGCCTCGGGTAATAATTAAAACCATTAAAATAAAGAATTAATTATATATATTTATAAATAAAAGCCTATATAATTATATTGAATAATTATAAAGCGTTAACCTAATATATATTAAAAAAGATTACCATTTTAAGATTAAATAAACCTTAGGCTTTTAAAAACTTAGGCTAGGAAAATCCAAATAACCGTTTATTATTTAAGGAATATATAATTATCCTAATAAAACTTATAATTTAAAGGGAGCTTATATAATTTTACCATAATAATCCTCTCATAAAATATTTCGGTAAATGTAAAATAAATAAATTATTAAATCGGAAATTCTTTTAATTACGAATAAATAAAAATATGGCCGAATATATTAATAAATATAGTATTTATTGAAAATAAATATATTAAAATATTATCCTTATGGTTTTATAATTTTTGTACTGATACCCCGGCGCCTTATAAGCGAACGTTTTATAAATTATATTATTGACTTACCACTAATTATAAATAACTTCGAAAACGTAAGTATAATCCTTATAATAATATATAAATACATTAAGCTCGGAATATTTTTAACCGTAAAGAATAATATTATAATTTTCAAATTAATATCATTATTTTATAAAAAGGTTAAATTATAATAGGGGGCCCCTAATAGTATTATTAATCATAAGGGACCATTATTTATAAATAAATTTGAATTTTAATTATACTGTTATTTTAAAATTAAACTCCGTTTATTAATAATATTTTACCCTTTTAATTATTAATAGGCTATAATTTAAAGTTTATATATAAGGCCAAGGATAATCTTATTTTAAAAAGGGTACCTATTATAAGACCACCATATTAATAAATTCTTTAATATTCGATATATTGTTAAAAATAATCCATACCTTAATTTTAATGATTTTGGCCTATTTAGGATTACGGCTATTCGTTCCGCATATAAAACCTATTATTACGGTTAATTTTTAATACCATTTGGATTTAACTATAAAAAATTATAATTCCGGCCAGTTTATTTTATAATAATATTTAATCCAAATTCCTAATATATTCGGCCATATATTACCGTACCCCTGGGTAAATTTCTTACCCATTATATATAATAATAAAACCTTTAATTATTATGTCATGCATAAATATTTTATATATTATTAGCATAAAACCTAGGAGAATAATAAAAATAATCCTATAAAATTAAGCAATATTATTTATTGCTCCTTATAAAAGCATGGTTATTTTAAATAGGCCGGCGAATATTATAAAGGTAATAAAATCTCGGGATTTTAAATTAAATACCATTTAGTTATATTCGGAGTAAAAGTCCAGGAGTAAAATAACCTGGTAATAGGTTATATTTCTTATAAATTTATTAGTAATTGGAGGTATGAAAGTATTATGAGTTATAATCGACTTAAGCCTTTTAACCGAGTTAATTAAGCCGTATTTCCCATTTTGTTTTAATTAAGAACCAGGGGTTATAATACGCCGTTTGGTTTGGCTTAATCACCCCCTTTTTTTTTCGCTTCTTAAGTATTTCGATTACCACCGTTATTAATACCTTAAGGATAACAATACTTTTAACCTACCACCCTATATAAAATACCGTATTAATCTTTTAAGGAGGGGTTATATTAAGATTAACCTTGCCTAAATATTCCCAGGATTATACTAACGTTTATTTTTTCTTTATAAATATATTTATAAATATTCTTTATTTTTCCCCTTATAATTCCCCAAGGGATTTTAAAATTTTATTTCTCCTCTCCAGTATAAGCCTGGTGCCATTATACCCTGCCTTATATAATCATGGGTAAATGTACTTGCTTTATTTAATATTATTATAATTTTTTTCCAATGGTTTATTTCATTCCTATTTTTTTATACCAGTCCGGGTTTACGGGGGCCTGCCTCGTTCTCGTTTAATTCTTTCCTGATTATAACCGAAAACCATTTACGCCGTTTTATTATAAATATTAATAATAAGGGTTTTTATTATTATTTCCGCTTTTATATTTTCCTAATTTTTCCATAAATACTTTTTAACCATTATTACCTTACCTTTTATAATAATAAATACATAATAATTTTAAATATTATTATTTTTGGGTATTTTATAAATTTTATTAATTAGGTTTATTTATAATTAGTATATTTAAAGTACCTGGCTTTTTTTATTAATTAGGCCAGGCGTATTTTTTAAAAACCAGGCGTTTTTTATTATCCTATTGTAGGCCTTTTCTACCCAATTAGACTAATCCTTAAGCACCTTTTTTTATTTATAATACCGTAAAAATATTATTTTTATTAATATTATTTTTATAATTATATTATTAAATATTTTAATAGGCCAGGTATTGTATTCGCTTTTTTTAAAATCCCACCCTGGTATTTAATAAAAGGGGTATTTATAAAGGATTGCGTTAATTCGATCCTGAATATCCCATAGGTAATTATATAATTTATGATTATTTTTTAAATATTAATAATATTTTATGACCTTGGTTTAATCATAGGGCCCTTTATTAAAATTAATTACTAATATAAAAAGTGCTTATACCTTTAGAATTTTCAAAAGGATTATACTGGTTTTTTGGGGGAATTCGGCTTAAAAATAATGGAATTCCCGGGTATGGTCCCGTCCAATTTAATAAATTTAAATAGGATTATACTTATAATAGTTTTTATATTAAGGGTTATTTTCCCAAATTTTATTATTATTCAATACCAGCTTTATTTTTGCGCCTATTTTTTAATTTAATAATATATATATATTAACCATGCTTAAATTATTTAGCTTTTCAATTAAGTTTTATTTAATTACTTTGGATAGGATTAATCGGCTAATAGGTATTTTATTGTTTTTTTATAGTCGGAGCGCGGGCGGCAAATCGCGGGGATCGGTTTAGTTTTTTTAGGCTATTTTGGTTATATTATATCGGTTGCCTTATTAAAACTAGGGGTCGATGGGGTTACGCGCAGCTTCCTTAACGCGGGCGGTGGTCCCTTTTTCTTTCTATTAAAATTTATTTCCGAATAATTTTATTATCTTTTTACGCTGGTTTAGAAAAGCTTTAAGATTTTAAAAAAGTTCCTTATATATTCGGAGGTATAGATTATTATTTATAATCCTTATATAATTATATAATTAAGCCTAAAATATATTATCGAAGGCGTTTAGGAATGCGTTTAATAAAATATTATTATTAATATACCCCGTATGGCTATTTTCCCTATCATAAGCGATTCGATTAGTTTAATATAAATATTAATATAATATTATATATTATAATTTATTTTTTGCGTATTATTATAACTATTGCCTATTTAAATATTCGATTTAATTAGTATATATATTAAAAAATATTATTTTCTTTAAATATTACGCTCCCTTATATACCAGGGAGTAGTAACGGTAATCGGACCATAATATATTGGTTTATTTTATGGGAATTATATTAATTAATATTAAATATTATTTTTATAATTTAGCCGGGGAATGGTATTTATTTTATTTTTTTAAAATATCGGGGAAATATTCGTATTATATTTTACCCGTGGTACTGGTATAATAAAAGTTTTTAATAGCGGGATTTTAAGCGAGGGAGGATTATAAGGCGATCGCTCGGCTTCTTGTTTACGTGGTAAGATTTGGGCTTTATTAACGCTTTCGGGTATTTTTATTTTCGAAAATCGTTTTTAGGCCTAAGGCCTATTTATAAGGCGTTTTTTTACCGTTTTTTACCGTAATAATATTTTAGTAAAAAACCCTCTACCGCGCCTTATTTTATAAATATAATATAATAAATTTAAATGGGGCAATAATTTTAGGAATTCAAAAAGCTTATAAAAAATGGAAAAGATTATAAGAATTAGGATTTAAATAGGTTTTTTAAGGGGTAATATAATATAAGATTATTTTTTAACCCTAGGCTGATAAATTATAAACGGTCTTTTAAAATTAAAAATAATAATAATAATAATACTTTTTAGGCCTTTTAAACGTAATCGTGGGATTTTTATAATTCGAAGTAAGAAACCTACATCATTTTTTTAAGAAATTACCGTTTTATTTTCCGGGTATCGGTATTATTTTTCCAAGGCCCTAATAGGTCCCGTTCCTTATATTCCGCGCCTCGCGCTTAAAATTTTAGGCTTTATAAATATACCGCTTTACCGTTTTTTTTAATCACCTTACCCCTTATTATTAATTAATCCGCTCCTAGTAATTATTAACTTACCGGCTTTATATAAGGCCGGGCGTAATATTAATTAATTTATTTAGGTTAAAAGGCCTCGCCTTACCTTCCCCTAAACTTTAAATCTCCCATATTCTTCTTACCGTATATTTATTTCCTCCTTGGCCGTTTTTTTAGGTAATAAAAATTAGGCGCCTTCGAAGGGGTAGGGAATTAATTATAATTTTATGGGTGGGAGCCTAAAAGTCTGGCGTTTATAACCTATAAACTATTATTATCGCCACGTTTCCCTTTTATTACGGTCCGATTATAATAAAGCGTGGGACCCCTAAACTTATCCCAAATAAATTCGGTTTTTAAAATCTTTTTTTTTAATAAGGCCTGTATAGGATTACCCTTATACCAAATCTCTTAAAAGGGGATCGACCTTAATTTAAACGGGCGATTTCTATATTTCCAAGCCCATTAAGGGGTATTTTCCTTGGTATTAATTAGATCGGGCACGGGGTTTAATATTTAAAATAAAAAATAAAACCTTTTTTAAAAAAACGGTGGGGTTAGGCCTTCTTTCGAAAAACAATTTAATGGTTATAAAAACTGGTACCTATTTCCCCCCATATTTTAAAGCGCTTAGTGGCTTTAATCCTTGCTTTTTTTTATACCCTTTAAAAAACGGCAAAGGTATTTTATAATTCCTGTTTTTGCTTACGGGATCCTAACCGGGATTACGTAAATTATCCTTCCGCCACGCAGCTTTCGGAATCCTTCGCAACCGTAATAAGCCTCTTATAAATTAAGCCTGGTTATTATATACTCCCTCTTACCTATAAATAAAATACTAATATTATTTAATTTTACCTGTTTTTTCCCAGATCGGCTTAAAATGCCTTTATAATCTCCACCTTAATATTATTATCCCCTTAACCGGAATTATATAAATTATCCCTCCGCCATGCAGTTTTTAAGATTTTTTATATAATTATAAGTAAAATTATAATACGGCCCAATTTAAGGGCGCCTTATTTAACCCTTAAACTTTCGCGGCAATTTTAACCAACCCTAATTATCCCTTTTCTTTAGAATTTCTTTTAATAATAAAAGGGCATTTTTATTATTTTCCCCTTTATTTTAAGTTTAACCGGAATTGCGTAAATTATTCCTTCGTTATATAATTTTTAGGATCCTTTTTAATTATAATACCCTTAAAACTTAAATTAGGCTTATAAAAATATTCCTTTTATTTAAAAATAGCATTATAATCCTGCTTTTTTTTATACGTATTAACATTTTTAATAATCCCTTTTTTTTCTCCCTTTATAGCCGAGCAAATAAAGGGGTTTTCGTTAAATCGCGCCTTAATTTTACGCCGGACTTTTATAATATAATAGGGGTTTAATTATTTATTAATTTTTATTATTTCGCTTACAGGGGTATAATAAGGGTATATAGTTTTATTTAATACTTAAAGCCTAATCCTTTTTTGGCCTACCCACGGTAATTATATACGCGTTTTTAATCAGCACCGAATTTATTCCGGAATCGAATTCCCATTATTTAGCTTTGGTCCTTATGGATTTGCAATACTGCCAAGGTAATCCTATGGCGCCGTAAAACTTCCGCATTATGTTCGTTTTTCCAAAACGTATTCCCTCGCCTTTCCGTAATAATAAATTATTTAAAATATAAGTGGTTAATTTATAAAAGGCTTTTAAGCTTCGTGTATTATATAGGTCTGCCCAATTTTACCCATTATTACCCTTAATTTATTGTTTTTGCTTTATTCTAAGGGTAATTTATTTTTAACCGGATATTACGCTTTCTCCACCGTGGGAAAATAACTGCCCACCTTAAGGAATATAGCTCGCGCAATTTGTTAGGCTTTTATAGCACAGTATATTAATCGGCTTTTAAATTTATTATAATATAAATATCCGCTTTGCTTTTCGCAGTATAAGTATTACGAATTTCTTACCGGTATATTATAGAAGGGTTCTTTTATTTTAATATAATAATTTCCGCGGATTTCTATTTATATTTATTAATATAATCCCGTACAATATTATTCCCTAATTATAATTATTAATTTAAGTTAATTAAGGGGAGAAAATAATAAAGGGATTGCTTAAATTTTAATCCTAAAAAACGCAGGCTTATTACGGAAATTTAAATTTGTAAATCCTGGTTAAACCTTTAAAAAATATAGCGCGGAATAGGTTTAATAACCTTGCTATATGGTCGGTATTTAAACCCAAATTATTTGGTTTAATTAAACCTTTAATTGTTTATTTAAAAGTGGTAACCCTTCAGAAAATATAAAATAATCCTATATAGGATTATTCCTAAACAATAATATAATATTTAGGGGAAAATATAATATATTCAATAATAATTGCATTTTTATAATTAAGTTTTTGCCGCCATGGTTTATTGCCCTCCCAAAAGTCCTATAAGTCCCGGGGGTCCTTTTGGTTTTTTATATAATCCTATACAGGATTATTTTAGGGCTTTAAACTAGTTATTTAAGCAATTGCGCCGGGCGCAGGTCTTTAGTCCAAATCCAGCGGGGGATACGTCCGGCACAGTTACAATACCCAGCTTAAGGATATATAAAATAAGCATTATACCCTTTAATAATTATTAGAAAACGCGTATTAAAGGAAAGTCTATTTATTATAAGAATAGTTTTATATATTAAAATTAAAGGGAGCCAAAACCCAGGGAAAAAAGGGTAAGGCATTAATAAAACCCTAATAAAACTTAAAGGGAAAATATGCCCGAAAAAGTGGAAAGTTTAACCGGGTTTATACCACCATATTATCATAGAAAGTGTATTAATTAAAAGAAAAATCCGCTTAATTGTAAAACCGGTAAATTATTTAAATATTTCCGATACAATTTAAAAGATTACCTTTTTTTAATTTTATTTAAACCCCGAGATGAATATAAGCCGCCATAAAAAAGAGACGATCGGCCAGGCGAAAGGTTAAAAAAAGGAAGTAATTTTAAGGCGGAATAATCTGGAAGTAAAGGAATAATGTAGGTACCTTTATTTTTATATTACGTTTTATTTTTATAAAAGAATTATATTGTTTTTTTCTACTACGCTTATCCCTTCAATCTTAAGGTTTTATTTTATATAATGTGTAATGGGGTTTATAGGTTTACACTGTGGTAAGGTCAGGCAAGGTGTAAAAGGCTAAAATAAATCAAATGGCAATGGGTATATTATAACCAGTCTTTTTAAAAGCTTATTTTTTTAAAACAAAAGAAAAGCATCCAAGTTCCTTTACTTTTATATTCCCTAGGGGAATCGCTTATATTATATTAAAAGGTTTTTAACGTTCTATTCCAGGAAGCCTTTCCGTACCAATCCCGGGTAAGTTTTGAATAGGTCGATATTTCTTATAATTATTTTTACCTTCAGGGCGGAAATCTTTAACCGTTATTACGGTTTAAAAGTTTTATAAATTATATAGTGGTTATAAAGTGCTTACGTTTATATAAAAGGTATAAGCGCGGGTGTGATTATTATACATAATGGCGTATTATATATATAATAATATATATAATCTTAAAAGTTCGGTTACCATGCTTATGCGTTTTTATAACAATGCACACTTTTTATGGGTAAATAAAAATATAACCCTTTATTAAATTATCGCCCATTTATCGTTTTTTTTAATATTCCTTTAATATAATACCAACTCATATATTTAATTAATTAACCAATCAAATAATAAATTATTTCATTAATTAAGGAATTAAATTATAACCTAGCTTTTTTTCGTTTTTTATTTTAATTTACGCAAGTAATATTATTATATATAAAAAGCGATCCATTATATTAATCGATTATTACCATGGATATTATTATACCTTATTATTATTATGAGATTAAGGGGTAGCGTTATCGTTGTTTTGCAGGGCAGCGGGAGCACGGCGGCATTATGCTTAATCGGAAGCACACTTATATATATTATTGCCGTCGCATTATGGATCATATTAATTTATTGCATAAGCCTAATTATTTTAATAGGCTTACGCGGCCGGATTACTAATGGTTTGGAGGTATTATTATATTATATAATGATTATAATAAAAATAATAACCTTTACGAATAGGTAATATTTCCCAAGTATTCCTTCCGTATTAATATATCACTAATTAAATGGAAAACCTATCGCCGGTAGAAAAGGTAATTTTAACGATTTTTTTAAAAATAATAATCCAATTCGAAAATTATTATTTATTGGTATATATGTGTCGAGATATTTCCTTGGTATTTGCCGGGTATTAATATAATAAAACAGCGTTTCCCTTTGAATAAGGATATGGTCGCCGCTAATCCCGATGCGGTTGGCGAGTTTATTTTTAATATTAAGTATTTTCGGGAATTTAATAAAAGACTTTATAATTATTAGGCTTTTTTGTTATATTAGGAGTAGTATTATTATTTTAAATATAGGTTCACCGGTAATAAGAAAAACCATACTACCGTAAATAATACCCTAATATAATGTTAATAATAAAAGGGCAATATTAATAATTTTGCTTCTTTAAAAAGAATTTCGCCATGTACAAAATTGTAATAATCGGCCGGCGCTTTTTATTGGCCTAATCTATATAGCGATTTTTCTTAAGTATTATAAGTTTTATTCCGATAAAATATTTCCCTGGTAATATATTAACGATTTTGGGGTGATTAGGGTGCGGTTAATAATAAAGTTTAAAAGTTTTATTTAATACCCCGCCTAGTATTAGGTAATTCCGGGTTGGCGGCTCTTTATATGGCCAAGTGCCATTTTATAAAACGCCTTTATAAATTTGCGAAAGATATTAGCGTATTCGACAATACTATTAAGGAATTATTACGCGAGCTCCCTTACCTTAATAAATTAAAGGCCTAAATATGGCCGGGGTTTTATTATTATTTTACTAAAGTTTAAATGACGATATTATTATATTTCCTTAATAAAAAACCGGGTTCGAATCCCATTAATAATTTTTATTTTTTTATTTTTATTGATTATTATAATATAATATATAGGTACCTATAAGGGTGAACGGGGGGTCCCCCTTACCATTTTAATAATTAATACCAGCGATTTTATATTCCCATTTAATATATAATTATTTATTTTATATTTTAGGCTTGTATTATGTAAGCGTATGGCTGGCAATATATTGGTAATATTTATATATATACCAAGGTAAGCTTTTTCTTCGCTTTTAAAATCCCCTTAGGTTCCTTTTTCTACCTTTTTATTTTTGAAATTTAATTATTATTTTTATTATATTTTTTTATATTTTTTTCCGGATTTATTAATTATATTGCGGAGGCAATTTTATTTAGTAAATTAGGTAATATTAATCGCCTTAATATTTACGCTTATTTAATACTTATTCGATCTTTTATTATTCCGGGTCCTTTTTAAGGTCCGGTATCGGGAAAAGGTTTTTTTATTTGCCTAAGCGGTTTTTCCACGGTTTTAAAAGGCTTATATAAAAAACGTTATATAATCTTAAGTATTCGTTAAAAAGGGGCAAGCGATAGGCCTGTGATCCTATAATATTAAAAACTTTAAATGGTCCGATAAGTCTTAGGGTCAGTTTATATAATACAAGTTTAAAACGAATATTTTTAATTACAAGTTTAACCAAATTACCACGCCTGTATTATTTTAATTAATAATATTTATTATAGGTATTTTTTTAATATTATTCGGCGTTTTTAAGGTATTTTTTAGGTATTTCCCTTATTAAAGGGCGCAGTTTATTTAAAAGGAAAAGTATATAAAAGTAACGGAAATTTTTAAACAAGCCCTAATATTACCCCTAATCTTAATTAAAATTAATTATTTCCCAAAGGGAGGGCGTATTATTATTAAAGTAAATATATTAGGGACCGGATGGGGAGTATGGATTGGCCAAAAAAGGGAAGGGAAGGTTTTAATAATAAGGTATAAGTTTGGTTATTAAAAAAAAGCCGAAGAAATATACCATTCGGCTAAATTAAAATATAAGGGGCTGTTTATGGCTTTAAAGCGATTACGGAATTACCTGTACGGCGCGTATTTTACCCTTAAAATAAACGCGGCTAATATAATATACCAGTTTAATAATAATATTATTAATTTACCCGAAGCATTTATTATTAAATAAATCGTATAAATATGGTAATTCGATTTTAATATGGAGTATATATTAGGAAATAAAAACGCTATAATAAATATATTATTATAAAAGCCGCCCGAACTCTTAAATAAAAAAATAATAATTCAAAGAAAGATTTTAAAAATTTTATTAATATATAATTATACGTACTTAGGGTTATATAAAATTAAAGGAATATTAGAATTTTGAGAGGAGAAATATAAAGCAATAAATCCCGAAAAATAGCATATTTTCTTACCACCCTAAAAAAACCGAGCGATATTTATTATAAATTATTCCTTTATTAAAAAAGGAAGGCTTTAAATTATTTAATAAAGGATTAAAACCTTTGGCGTAAAACCTTAAGGAAGAAATTATAATTATAATTGGTGATTAATAATAACCAAACCCGGAAATATATTATTTAAAATAATTATATTTATAAAGGGTATAAAGGACGGAATATTATATTTAATTTTATTATTTAGTATTATTATTAAAAGGGATGATGAAAGCAGGTATAAAAGGTATTAAAAACCTGTCTAACCTATTAAAAATAAAACCCTTCAAGGCCTAAAATACCGCTAAAAATCTTTAACCCTATTTTAATCCACTTTTTAAAAATTTCGCTCGATATTTTCTGGATATTATTAAGGAAAAGGTATATTTATATTATATAGGCCAAATATAATTTAATAAATTAAATTAAAGGGTAATTATTATAAAAAACTACCGCAGGGTAAATGGCCAATTTTATTTAGTAAAATATAATTTATAAATATAGGATATATGGGAAATTGGTAATTAATAAACAAACAAAAAACCAAGGGTTTTTGGATAAACTTATAAAGCAAATAGGCCTAACCGAGATTACGGTATCGGCGTATAATTTATAATCGTAAAGGGGGATAAAATACCACCATTTAAATACCAGGGACGCGTTATTAAAATTAGGCGGCAATTAAATTAATACGTACCCAGGGGTATTAATGGTATAAAAATTATAATAAACCAAATTATAAAATTGTCCCTATACGTATTATTATACGGTTAAAAAATAATCATCCTTATTAAAATGGCGCTCCCTACCTGGAAAATAATGAATTAAAAAGGTAATATACTATACGAGGATTTTTTAGCGGAAAAAAGCCGGGTAATAAAACGGAAAAAAACGTACTTAGCGGGGGCAGCCCGAATTCTATAATAAAATAAAGAAGCCAGGGCCAAATATATGGATAAAAGGAATAGCGGGAAAATAAGGAAGGTCCTATTAAAAAAAAGGGGATTTAGTATTACGATAAATACCAATTATAAGAATTAAAAGTACAAAGAATAAATAAAATCCTCGATAGATAGGACCCTATATTATCCATAAGCTTTCGAATAAAAGAAAAACGGTACAGTTTAAAGAACCTTATAAAGGGAGCCCTTTCTTTAAGCGTATAATCGGAAGTAATAAGGTTAAGAAATTTATTTAAAGAACGAGTGGTAAAATAAGCCGGCAGGAATAAATAATAATACCTAGAAAAAATGGGAACCTTAGTTAAAATGGAATAATAAATTGAAAGAGGGCTGTATAGCATTAAGCAATAAGGAGGATAATTTAAAAGGCCATATTAGGGATAATATATTAAAAGATTTGGGTAAGGATTAATACCGAACGGTAATATTTTATGGTAACGATAAAAAGGAAAAAAAAACGATTTAATTAACTGTATTATTATAGTATTACGGCCAAGAAAACCACGCAATATATAAGAATTAAAAAACGAAAAGCGTGAATTGGGAAAAGTATTGATTTTAGGAATAATAATAATAATAAAATTTTAAAATTTAATAACCGCCACGGAAAAATTCGGTGATATTCCTTTTATAAAGAAATAAAGCTATATAATATTATAAAACCTTTAAAGGGATTATTATATATAAAAGAGTCCCCCCTATATTCCCTTTTTTATATAATATAAGCCCCCAACCAATTTAAAACCAAATATTATAAAAAAACCCAATAAAAACCACACAGTTAAAATTTCGTTCATAACCCAAGGTATATATATATATATATATATAAAACCCCATCTTTTTATTTAAAAGCCTAAAAAGGGAAACCCTTACGCTTTTTTTTTTCGCGTTCCTATACCATACCGAATAGCCCTATCCTAAACCATTTATAAATAATAATTAAAAGCAGCCTTTTAGCTTTAGGAAAAGGTTACCCGTTTAAGTTTTATTTTATTCGTTTAATTTACGAAAAAAAAGGGCGAGATCCTTATTTAAAGGGCTATACATAAGAGTAAAAATTCCTTTTTAGGAAAACTTAATTTCTTATATTAAAGAATATCATTAGATAGTCCTATATAGCATAATTTTTATTCTGGTAATAATAAAAGGATTAATCGCGGGACGAAAGAATTATGATTTAATTTTAAAAAGTTTATAATATTCCCTATTCCTTATGAGAACGTAAACCCTTATAATAATCCGGAGCCTAAAATACCGCCGCACCATTACCGCTGCCTTTCCTAAAGGTTTTACCTCGACCATCCCATTTTCCATGCGCACCAGAAAAACCAAACCCTTATACCGGCTATATAAAAGGCCTGATTAAACCAGGAATATTTTTAGCCTTAAAATTCAAAACGTTTATAATCTTTAAGAAATCAGGGCCGCCAAAAGTAATTTCGAAATAATCCTCCCAATATTTAATATTCTACTCCCATACCGTATTATTAAATAATTTCTTAATACGGAATGTTTTATAAGGGGTATAATTATTATAAGGAGGATCGGAGTCCGAAATTAATATATATATTTTTAAGGCCTTTATTTTCGGCTATATAAACCTTACCAAGCCAAAAATAATTACCATACCTATTCCCGGTATATTTAAAAATGGAAATATATTTAAAAAAGGGAAATATATAATAAATAAAAATATTAGGCTTTTAACCTTAAAAGTAATTCCCCCACCTAAAAGTATAATATTTATAAGGGTTTTTATTTACCATACTTTGATATTATACGGCCAGTATTTATTAATAATAAAAGTAAAAGAAAGAATATTAACCATTTATAATTTGCCCTAAAAAGCCTTTATATAGGATAGGAATAATAATAGGCCGATTAACCCTTTTATATAATACAGGGGCCAAACTAATAATTTTAAAAAGGATTTTAAATATATGCAGGTTAATATATATAACCATATAAATATAATTTAAAGGAGGGTTTTTAAATAAGCTAAATTGGAAATAATAAAGAATATTTCAAAAACCAATACTAATTAATCCTGCTTAGCCTTGAAAGGTAAAAATAAAAAAGGTGCAAAGGTGGAATAAACCTTATAAATAAAATTAAAAATAGGCTTAAACCGGGTCCTTTTAATAAGGCTTAAAAATAACCTTGGCGGAAGGATACTAAGCTAAAAGGCCTAAACGGTATTATACTTAAAAGGTATTTTAACTCCGAAGACCGCAACCGTGCGCTGGGGCGGTTAATTTAAGGGGATTAAATTAAAGGAAAAAGCAAAAAAGAACCTCCTAAATAAACCCTAAGAAAAAAAGCCAGGGCTGGTTTATTATATAAGGCTAAATTAACGGGAAATATAAGGCGATAGGGGTAATAAAGGAAGCCGAATAAAACCGCTGGAATTAATGGCCAGATCCTATAATACCCGAGTAATATAACCTCGCGGCCTAATTGGTAAAGGAAAGGGCGTAGGAATAATTATAGGGGAAATTAAAATTAATAGGTTAAAAAAAATATACTTAGAAAAGGGCTTCGGATAATAATAAAAATAATATTATTTAAAAAAACCGCCTAACCATAAATAAAATGCTCGGTAACCCGAGTACGAGTTTTTATAATATAAGCCCTGGGCCCTTTTATAAAAGGAAAAAAAGTACGAGGGCGAGGGAAAGCGAAGGTTATATAATAAGGTATAAAAAGGGGAAGGCTGGTTTATAAGTATAATAAATTTAAAAGAACCAAAAGGCCTACTGGGCATTGGTAAATAATAAATAAAAGCCAAAGGGTTAAGGAGCCCCTTATAAATCTCCTTATTATTATTCTGGTTTAAATAAAATATATTTTAAAAGGATTAGGGAATAAATTAAAAAAGGAGGTAATAAAGAATGCGAGTGTTTAAGGGGAAAAGGGCTCGGAGGAAGGGAAAAGAGCAAGGAATATATAGGAAAAAAAGCACTGTAGGGAGAAGAAAAGGTACTAATAAAAGGCATATAAAAGGAAGGATTATCGAAGGTATAGAAGAAAAGAAAGGAAAAAAAATTGGGCCAAATATTTACATGGTTATCCGATTAAAAATGGGAGGCCCATTATTGATTATAAGAATTATAGGAATTATAAAGGTAATAAGGCAAAGGGATACCCATAGGAACGCTTAAGGAAATACCTATTTACCTAAAAAAATACCACCGTTTATTCAAAATTCGCTAATATATTTAAACCCTATAGGTATAAATACCCTGTTTTTTTCCCCTAATATTTCCTCGATTTTTTTAACCATATTATTTCCCAGCCTTAAATCTTTATGGTATAATTTCATTTAGCTTATTCTCCATTTTAATTAAATTCCTTATTTGTAAATCCCCTTATCCTTTGAAAATTTATACTACCTTTAACCCTAACCCCAATACCTAATATTTCCTTAGCCTTTTTAACCTAAAAACTTTAATTTAAGCAGACCTTTTATTTCTTATTATTACCTCATAAAATAAAAAAATCCTAAATAATAATATTATAATAATGGGAGATTATACCTTTAAGGGGTTAAGGCTAAAAAACGAAACCAGCGCTTAAATACTTAAATATTAATCGGAATTTTTATTTAAATTATCCCAAAAGATAATGTTTTCGTATAAAAGCTTTCGTTACACCCTAGCGCTTATATAAAAACCAGGCCTATTAAAAAGGGCCAATCCCTTCGTATATTATATGTATAAATAATTTAAAGCTTAAAAAGATTACCCAAAGGAATATAAGCATAATTACTAGGAATATATTTAATCCTATCGACCGTTATAAAAACGACCGCTTTTGCTAACGGTTTTAAAGGCCTATTATTATTAAAGGGGTTTATATAAATATTTGGGCATATATGTATAATATTATTAAATAATTAAAACATAACCAGCCTTTTTCTTATTAATAATTAACTGCTTATGAAAATTACCTTAAAATATTTAATGGGGTAAAAAATATTGGGTTTATAATTATAAATTTTAAACCTTTAAGGGGGCCTAAGGATATGCTAACCATTAAAGACCAGGCAGCCCTTATAATTTCCCTATAATACCCATTTTTTAAAAATTACGATTTATTTATTATTATAAAAGTAGGGATTAACCTTATAATAAAAGGGTAAAAAGACCCGCGAATAATTTTTATTTAAACTTATTATAAGGGTATAATATTTATTATATTTATAACGGAGAATATAAGAAATGATTTGGAAAGGTATATATAAGAGGCTTATATAAGGTTTTCGGTAATATTTTAAAATAAAATTAATAGGGGTATATTTGAAAGGTATGGCCTTTAATTTAAGGTCCTTTTTATAATTATTATTTTCGTATAAATTAGCCCCTTTTATTAATTTTAGCACCTTATAATATTAAAAATATTTAGGATTATATTATATAAATAAAGGATAATATAAATTTATACGCGAATAAAAAGTGAGGCTTTATATTAATAAAAAGGCCCTTATATTTTAAAAATTATAGGATAATGGAAAAAGATTATGGTACCGCTTTCGAAAGTTAAAATTAAATATAGGGGAAAAAGGAAAAAGGAACCATATATTATATCCCTTCGGGCCATCGCCCCAGGATTACATAATATATTTTATAAATTAAATAAAAATGTTTTATATAAATTACCCGAGATTTATTATAGGCCTTAATCTATTAAAAAATCTCCTTAAAATAGCATAATTATAAGGGGAAATTAATATTATTACCCGGCACGAGGTTTCTTTATATATAATAGCGGAAAATAATAATCCTTAAGATTATATGGTTAATAATAAGAAATAATAAAGCCTAAATACGAATATAAAGATTATCGGGATACGTTGTTATATATTTAACGTTTCTATAGGCCTTAGGCCTTTTTTAATTTATTTTAAATTTCTTCATATTAGGGTAAATTCCATAATTTACAGAGGGTAAACCCGTTTAATTTTTATACGGAATATTAAAAGAATATAATGGAATTAAAATCGGGAAATAATATAAATTCGGATTTTACTTATATAATTAATCCTATATATTAAAGGCGAAAAGGCCAGGTGATTTCGGAAAAAGGAGGGGGTAGCGAGCGCCCTTATAAGTCTCTTAAGGAAGAATATATATTATTAAGGCAAAAGCCTAATTTATTAAAATTATTTAAATTACCATTACGCACCCCTTTTTTTCTTTTTTTACCCTTTGCACGCTTTATTATATATATATTCCCTATTAATTATTAATTATTACCCTTATTATTACCCTTAAAAATGGGTTCGTTTTTATTATATACGGCTTTTACCCCTAAGCGATTACCGTGGTTTTAATTTTATGTATATATTAATTAATATTGGTGGGTGTATAAAAGGTAATATAAACCGCTTTTTAATATCAAGGTGGATAAAGATTTCGAAGTATTTAAGGAGGAGGTTATTAAAAAGCCTTTACGCCATTTATTAATATAAAAAAGGACCCACCGGCCAAAGGATTTTAAATTTTATTTTATTTAATACTATTTACCCTATCCCGGACCTAATATATAACTTATTTATACCGAAAGTTTCCCAGGATAGGTTGCCATTAAAAGGAATATTAAACGAGAGGTTACGGAAAAAAAGGAGAGAAAAGAAGCTTCAAAAGGAAGGCGGTTAGGGTAAGGGATACGGCTTATAATATTAAATATGGCCAGCGCCGCCGATTAAAAAAAATTAAAAGGGTTTTTAAAACCCGATTGGCTTTTAATAATATAAAAAAGGGCGATAAATATTTTATTTTTATTTTATAAATTATTTAAAGTAAAGTTTAAATACCACCGGTTAAAATAAACCTTCCGGGGAAAATAAAGGCTGGGGTATAATAAAGTTTCTAAAAATAAAATTATATAATTTTATGTAATTATAATAAAATAAAAAAGGGAACCCGTAATTATTATGAAAAATATTTAATAATATATAAAGGGTAAGGAAGCGGATAAATCGGTAATATTTACGGGAGCCAGGAAACCTTTCCTAACGATTTTCGGACCGCGGAATATGGTTTTTTATTATAGGTTGGTAAAATATAACGGTACCGGAGGTATTCCCCGCTATATTTATATTAAAAACCTGCGCCCGGCGTGATTACTTAAATAATTAATTTAAAGCCTTAAATTAATCCTATATAGGATTATATAAAAAGCCAAAAGAACCCCCGGGAGTTATAGAATTTTTAAAAGGGCAATAAACCATAACGGTAAAACCTTGGTTATAAAAATATAATTATTATTTAATATATTATATTTTCCCCCAAATACTATATTATTATTTGGGAATAATCCTGTATAGGATTATTCCATATTTTTTAAAGCGTTGCTATTTTTAAATAGGCAACTGGAGGTTTAACCAAACCAAACAGCTTAGGTTCAAATACCGACCATGCAGCGAGGTTATCAGACCTACTCCCCGCTACAGTATTAATTTAAATACGGAATCTTATTTAATCGTTTTGGCTTTATTCCCTTAATATTTCAATTTTAAGGGTATGCAAAAATATTTACCAGTATTATTATGAATCGGGCGCTATATAATTAAATGTACGGAGACTTTTTTATAATCCTTATAATATTTCCTATAATTTTTATTAAAGGTATATTAAAGGTTTATTTTTTTTTAAATATATACATTAATAATTTTAATATTAGGTTTTTTATTATTTAATAATATTTTACCCGTGGTTGATTTTTTTATGTTTAATCAGTTCCGCCTTTAAAGCTTATTATGATCCCTTTCAATTTCCAATATATTTAAATTAAATAATGCGCTTGGTAAAATATTATTCAATAATATAAAAATTAAAATTTCCTTTTTTCATGGTATTTCGTTTTTATTATTATTATTTCAAATTAAATGGCTTCATAATAATAAAACGGGGCCTTTTTATTAAGGTTAATACGCAAGTTTATTTCCGTGTTTATCATAAAATTTAATCGTCCGTTTTTTACTTTTTATATTTTAAGTCATGAGGGGGAGAAAAATAAGAATTATAATAAGGTTTATGAATTTTCCCTATAAAAAGGTTAGGCAAGGTATAAAAGATTAAAATAAACAAAATAATAAGAAGTATATTATAACCAGTTTTTTAAAAAACTTGTTTTTTTTTTAAAAAGGGCAAAAACGCAAGTCTTTTTATCTTTGCGTCCCCAGCGGGGATCGTTTATATTACGCTAAAAATCCTTAGCGTCTTATCCCAGGAATGTCTTCCGTACCAGTCCCGGATAGGTTCCAGGTAACGTTCCTTATATTATTCTTAATCGGGTAGTATAATTTTACCACTGTAGGAAAGACATTACCCCTACTAAGAAATATAATTCGCGTATTTCTTTAGGCGCGCAGAGCGGGTATATTAATCGGTCTATAATTTTATTATAAATAAATACCCGCTCCGCTTTTCGCCGCCTAAATATTCACCGCGGAGCACCTCCGGCACCGCTGTAATATTCAAAACATTTCGGTATAATTATTAATATAATTATAAATTGGGTACTATATAATTAAAATTAAAAAATATCTTTCTATAATTTTTATTGAAAATATATTGAAAATATGTTTTGAAATATTATATTAAAAATATATTTTGAAATATTATATTAAGAAACCCCGCGGCCAATAATTCCCCCCTTTTCCCTTTTTTTTCCCCTTTCCCTCCGGAAATCATATATATATATATATTAATTACTATGGCACTTATTATTAGTCACCCTAAGGGCGCCTCCATCCCCTTCTTTCTCCCCCCTCAGATGAATATACATACTATTATAGCACTCATCGTCGCTCGTCGACGTGACCTCAGCCCCTCACAAAACGGCGCTGAATGGACACTCCTTATCAGTCCGTCTCCCTTGCACATCCAATACTAAACGACACCAAGCCAACAGAAAAAAAAGTCAGTAGCATAAGCAGGACACTAACGACACCCGGGCCCTGGGTACGTAATATCAGAGCGCATGCTTTGCTTTCATGCTAGCCGGGGGGCGAGCAAGCTTCCAAGTCGATGAACCATTCGTCCACATCCAACACGCTCCGTCACCAAACCAGCAGAACAAAAGTCAGAAGCACAAGCAAGACATCAACGGCACCCGGGCCCTGGATGCGCGATATCAGTGGATATGCTTTACTTTGATTCTGGCCGGGGGCAAGCGAGCAGGAGGAAGTAGGCTTTGGCGGTTAACCATCGCGGCTACGGTGGATATAGTGGTTGTGGTGATGTTGGCTCAAAAGGCCACCAGTGCTCCGGCTCCGTATCGTCACCAAGCCGGCAGCACAAAAGTCAGAAGCACAAGCAAGACATCAACGGCACCCGGGCCCGGGATGCGCGATGTCAGTGCGTATGCTTTGCTTTTGTTCTGGCCGGGGGCGCGAGCAAGCGTGTAGAAGGAGAAGCAGAATGGGTATGGCGGTGTTCCCCGAAGGATGCTTTGGACATTGCATTGGTATCGCCTGGTCCTGGTGAAGCACGAGGGCACTGATGTGTATGCGCGTATTGTGTTTTGTAGGCTTGGTAGGCCAGGCGTTGAAAACGCGAGTGATATACGCCGATCGAGATACCGGGTGGCTTGGTAGGGCAGTTTTGCTTAGAAGGCAAGTGCAGAAGTGTCTTGGAGGGCTGGATCGCCTGGTGCTGGAGCACAGCGATGGTATGTGTATGCATATAGGTGTATGCGTGCGCGTGGTATGTTGGGTCTTGCGGCCTCTGAAAGCCAATGAGGTCTTGGTAGGCGCGAGTGGTACAGTCTTCGGTGGTATAAGACTTGGTCCAAGACTTGGAGTGGCATTTTGGGGGCTTGTGTTACTCCCGAATGGCTAAAAGTAGGGAATATATAGAGATATTTGGTATGGGTTGTGGAGGAGTTTTTGATTTCCAATTAATATCAAACCTGATTGCGGATGTTCCAAGATATATTCACTGGATCTTTCTCCTCTCGACTGGTACAAAGTACGGTGTATTGGGCTTGCTCACCGTAGGCAAAATATAGGACAAGAAATATGGCGAATCCTGTGGAAATACCTCTCACCGCTTGATCTGGTTATACCGCTTCGCTGCCAGCGGTTAAAACAGGAAATACAACATGCAAGACAATGTACAAGACATATCAACGTAAACTTAGATATATCATATAGAACCGGGAAGCCACCTACACCGCTAGTACACCACCTTGCGACCAATGTGTACTGCGCAAGATATTTCAGAGAATATGCAATGTATGAGACGTATCAGAACGTGTATCTTGATATACAAGAGAATACGAGATGTCTGGGAAAATATGAGATGTATTGGAAAGTGTGAGATGTACCAGAAAGTGAGATGTACCGGAAATGATAAGATATTAGGAAGGCTGTATGCAAAGCAAGCCCACACACAGCCAGACACGAGTGGTAGCCAAGAACGGGTGCGGTGCGGAAGCATGCCGTACAAAGGGGATTTTATAGGGCCAAGGACACGTACGTATTGGCTGCGCTGGCTTGGCACTGGAAGGAATGATGGAGGTTACAAGGAAGTCGCAGCCCGCACCCCCCCCCCCCCCCCTCCCCTCCCCCGGACCCCGGCGACCATTACCGCCGGTAGTGATTAATACCACTACTACACATCGCGGTAGCACATTGTTATGAAGACCCCGTCATCGTCATACCCACCTTCAGCAGACGAATGCTGACTATCATTAGAGGGTCATTCGGATTCAGAATCACTTTCCTCTGGGGATGTGGATCCGACCCTGGATGTGACACTGGTGATGGACATGATATCAATCAGATTAGATTAACTTACATTACGTGTTTCATGTGTACTCATAATCATGATCCCAGAGGATATTACCAACGCGTTCGGGGACATCCCTATAACGAAGAAGCTAGATGTAGTAGGCGGCGATCCTCTTGTCCAAGTGGTTGAGAAGAAGTGTAGTCTCGAGGCGTTGCACACGATTATGGACGAGAATTGGACTATCATGGTGACCTGGATGGAGAATGATAACGAGAGTGACATCATAGGTTGTCTTTTGACCAATATATCGTTCAGACTTGGCAAGGGAACGAGCAGGATAGTTCTGGTGACTGGGGTCGCGATCGACTAGGCACGAGCATCAAAGCGGTTGCGATAACGTACGACATTCTAAATGAATACAGTGCCGACTACGTGAACATCCACAACGGATTCAACTTCGACTTACCACATTTAGCATGCTGGGGGGCGCTTAATGACGAGGTGGAGGAGACGTTTGAGGGGAGACGGCTGGGTACCGTTGGAGTTGGTATATTCTGGAAGCTCAAGTACGGGTCGACGATTGTGGACTCACTCTACAACGCGGACACGACAAGAACTCGAGGGAGGACTGGACAGCACTCAGCCTCAACCTCAGAAGGATAGTGTAGATCGATTTAACACCGACCCAAGTCCGACTACAACCACGCGCCTATGATCAAGTACAACTGTCGCGACCCAGATCTACACGCATGGTAAGCCAGAAGGATGCCGAGGTGCGAACAGGGGTCGGTTTCTAGCTGGTGTTGCCAGGAGCACGCGTGATCTAAGACTTAATATCTGGGACTCAATATCTGGGACTTAATAGCGAACAACACGGGCGCCATACCTTCGGCTTGATTTAATCCATGGCATTGTCCATGAACCCCATTCTGGATCTAAGCAGGAATGCGAGTGCCACTGACGACGTGAGCTTCGAAGGTGGGCATGTCGTTGAACCTATACCAGGTTGATAATGATTCCCCGATCAGTCTTCATCTAATGCCGCGGCACATCTCTCTGGCCATCTTGATCTACGTGACCATGGCTGTGATCATAGCTTCAATTGTCAGCAGCTGGTGATGTCGTCCAAGCAGAGACTCTGCGAATCTCCAGTAGACCTGCTCGCCAGAGCCAACATCGATCTTATTTCATATACAGCATAGACGCAAACATCATTCCCTTGACCATATCCGTGCTTCCACGACTGTGACCTCCTCATCTGGATCCCAGTTGCTGTAGCAATGCCAGTGGGTCCGAAGGTGGGATGTGCTACTGACCTAAACACAATCTTCAACGTCGGTAGCAGGATCGTCAACCCGTTGTTGATTCAGAGTCGGAGTGTGATCGTAACTACCACCCGAACCCTCAGATCTGGTACGCCTACATGGTCCTAATCCTCACCGGCAAGTGGTGCATGCGCACGAGGCACTGCACTGGGGACCCGTCGCTCTTGCGTTCATGTTCGAGTCGTACGAGAATGGTTCACTCGTGAACGGCGTGGGGATGGGCTCCGTAGCATTAGATCGCCTCCGTCGAGTCGAGTGTCGTCTTCGTATGTATGATCCGATGTTGATGTTGATCATAATTGACGGAGATACATCCAACAGTAGGTTCATGCACTCCTTGTCACTCTTCCCCCCCAATCGTAGGTCACGGTTTGACTGTGAATGGCATTATGTGCGTATGCGAGAGTACATTCTTAGATGTCAACCGAGGCGATATGTGCCGTGCAGCTGAATCAACGAGGCCCAGATCCAGCTCGCCGTCAATTTTGCCCGCAACGCCAACCTCCGCCTCGTGGTCAAGAACACCGGGCACGATTTCAACGGCAAGTCCGCCGGCGCCGGCGCCCTCAGCATCTGGACCCACAACCTCAAGTCCGTGGAGTTTTATGAGGATCTCGAGTTCGGGGGCTACGCGGGCCCCGCGTTCAAGGTCATGCCCCTTCGGTGGATCGTCAACAAAACAGGGTCATATTTCTGATCCTGGTCCCCCGTCAACAGCCTTGATGATGAGAGCCTCGAAGTTGTATTCCAATAGAATGTCCGCTAGTCGCATATAATTCGCATGTCGTGCTTGAAGCTGAAAGACGCTCGATCAGGAGTCCATTTTGGGAGACGATCTACGAACCGCTCGAGAAAGTGGACTGTTACCACGGTGTGTACGGTCACAGTATTTCGCCCTCCCTTAAGCCACGACGATCAACTGTGAGAGGAGGTGCCCGTCGCCCAAGACCTCTCTTCGGAAAGTGCCTTCCATTTTATTCTGCCCTTCTCCACCGTGGTGAGCTTCAACAATCTAGCACAGCAAGCAGCGTAACAGCACCAATCAACACCCCCGTCTCTCGCCACAAATAAGACCGGTAACGAGACTATGAGCTCGGAGCAGATGTCCCCTTAAATACACGGCCCTACCAAACTCTCCCTCCACCATGCCAGCCTCTCAGCCACCATGGCCTTCCTTCCTCGTTGTAGCTCCACGAGGATCTCAGCCGTCGGCTTGTCCCCGCTGAAAACCTCCCAACGATATCGATGTATAAGCATGACAGCCGCCGCGGGGGCACGCAAAGGACGAAAACGAAGTATTCGTGCAGGCGGGGCACCGCGTCGCCCTGCCCCGGACGCTTGGCCTGGACCGGGTGCGGGGGAAGTCGGGGGGGAAGTCGGGGGGGACGCCGGGGGGGACGCCGGGGGGGAAGCCGGGGGGGAAGCCGGGGGGGTGGCAGAGAGGACCGGCTCCCAAGGGGGAGCCGCTGCTTGTTCCACCTTGTGCTGCGGCTGGCCCCGATGGTATGCTTGACTGGGTGCCGGCCCTGGTGGTTGACCGACCGTGATGGGACGGGGTTTGGTTGCGGTGGGGATGACTGGTGGTTCCTGTGACTGGAGCTGTGGTGGTTGCTGTGGCTGGAGCTGTGGTGGTTGCTGTGGTGGTTGCTGTGGCTGGGGCTGGGGCTGGGGCTGGGGCTGCACGGGTGGTGGTTGCAGCAGAGAATATGGCTGGGGCTGAACTGGTGGCTGGGCCGGCGCCGCTATTTCGCCGTCCCATGATGGAAGCAGCCACGCTTTAGTCCACTCCTCATACTGCCACCTCGCCTCGTCCTCATTAAACATCCGGGCCCCAATATCCGACAGCCGCCGTAGGGTCGAATTAACCAACGCCAGCACCTTTGTTTTCATATTGTCGTCCCTCTGGCTTTTTCCGGACGGCACAAAATTCATCAAGTCCAGGAGTGTATCGAGCGTTCCGAACGCATGCACTCGACTTTGTATGTTGTGGGAAATGACATAGCGTGCCGCGTTCAGCTTCTCGCGCTCCGGCCAGTGTATGGCTGTCCCGGGCGCGCTGAGGCGGGCCACGTTATTGCCGCAAAAGGTAGCTGCCGTATTGGTCTTGCACATTGTGGTACCGTGGTGGTGGGTGGGTGGGTGGGCATGGATGGGGACGTACGCTGAGGAATAGGCATGGGGGTGTTGAGGCATGTGGTAATATATGGCAACTGAGAACACACAGTCATATTGGCGGTGAGGGCGGACAGGATGTACATGGTTGCGATAGATTCCCCGAGACAAAGAGAAAACGAGGTCCAACCAAAATCCCCGTCCTCGACGGTGGGTTTCCCATCTCCCCATCTCCCATCTTCCCTCTCCCATCTCCCATCTCCCCTAAGCAAAAATAAGAACAATATATTGCTTCCTTGCTTCGAAATCCCCCCTACCCCCCCCCCGACGATACAGTCCAAACCACCGCCACCGCCATCGCCATGACTTTTAACATCAGCTGGAAATCCTGGGACGAAGCAATTTGGCTCAACACACCCGTGTCCCAAATACTTTCGACGACCGATTTCTCCACCATCAGCGAGAGCCACCGGTATAATATCCCCTGGCATGTTACCCAAGGACGCGATTATTTCGTCCACAACTACCGCCGGCTGGGATACGTTTCCGGGTCGCGGGAATGGTTAAAATACACCTGCCTGGAGTACGACGAGCGGACCCGGCCCAATCCGGATCCCGATAAGCTACGGGACTACGGGGAGAGGATTAGACAGGCCGAGAGCGCGATCGAAGCGTTGCTTAGGCAGGCGGGTGCGGAAAAGGCGCAGAGGCAGGCGAAGGATCGTGCGGATGAGCTAAGCAAGACCGTGGTATGTATAGCCTCAATCAAGAACGGTGTATTCTTTATCTGGATAGGTATTAATTATGTTATATTGTAGCGATGGAGTGATACGGTATCCGGAAACTTGGAGGAGCCCAGCCAGACCGAGAAACAACCACCGCCACCTTATTATAGTGATATTACGCCGTCATCGCCATCCCCATCCTCCCCTACCGCCGAGAAGAATCGTCGACGAGAGGAAGCAAACTCACGAGGAAATACTGGCGACCCCAGCAGCCAGGACGGCCATGTCGACAGCTCCACCGACGACGAGAATGATGCCATCCCCGGGCCTGCACGCCCCATGGTCAACCACGGGACCCTGAACTACCACATCAACAAATCCAACACAATCATCGGGTGGGCCATCAAGACAAGCAAAGGAAGTGCAACGGGAGAGGGCGGGGCCGGGGGCTTCTTGGACCGGTTGTGGATAAGAATTCTTTTCCTCTCCGTCATCGTGCTCCTAGCCTCCAAGCTCGCGTCGGTAATCTTGGGCACACCCGAGTTTATTGGAGGACTGGTTATATCCTTGTTGAAAGGCGTGGGAATAGGGATCCTTTCCCTCCTCGGGTCCACCCTCGGGACCACCAACACATTTTCTGCACACGACACGTCGACAGTAGCCCCTTCTCCTCCATGGTCATGGCCATGGTCCACCTTCTTCGATAATAGCGGAAAGCCATCCACCTTCCCTCCGTCCACGACCCAACCCAGCACCCACTCGTCCTTCTGGACCGAGGACACGGCCGCCAACGAGAATGACAAGGCCAGAATCCCCCCAATTCTCCTCCACCCCGCCAATACGCTCGAGACCCAGTCCAAGCTCGCAGCTTTATACTCGTCGACCCTGACCGCCGTTGCGCTCAATGACGACGCCCTCCGCATCTCGGCGCGGGGACTTGCGGCGGAGTGGGAAGCCTATTGGCAATCGATAGAGACAGCCATAAAGGCGCGGGCAGAGCTCGAGGCGGAGCTCTTATGGGTACGAGAGGTCAAGGGGGGTGGGCGCATGGGGCTGCTCGTGTCTGAGTTTCGGGGGCTGGTCGAGTGGAGAATGGGCTGCCTGGAGATGGAAAACGGCTTTCACTTTTCGGCCAAGTCGGGGGCGACGAACAACAACGGACCAAGCACTCCCGAAGCAAAAGCAGGGTTAGGTGAAAGATCAAAACCACCCCCATGCCCAGACGGCTACACATGGATGGCAAGGTTGCAATACCCCTTCCACCATGCCGTCGGGAAGCCAGCAAGGTACCCGTACCCCTACCGTATCCTCGATGAGGAAAAATCACTATATATAACCCCCTTCCGCACCCAACTGGCCGCCTATCTCGAGCATCTCGTGCAGATAAACATGCGCGGGTCGGTCGTGACGGCAAGCCTCAAGGGGAACACAAGCCGCACCCTCGGCATTCTCCTACGCGACTACCACCGCATACGGAAAGATGCCGGATCCCCCACGAGGAAGTCGGAAGACAAGGGGCAATACCGAGAGCGGGCAGGCGGGTGGTCTAGTGTCTTCTCTAGACAAAAGGAGAGGAAGAGGGAAAAAGAGAAAAAGGACAAGCAAACATGCAAGCAAGATGGTGACCATAAAATCCGCCATCCCGGCAGCAACCCGATATATTGCGCCTTTGGGCACGCCGAGGCGGCGGGGGATATTCTGGGCACGGAAATAAAGTGGCTTGGCGATCTAAAGGAGTGGGTGATCAAGGAGCAGGGGATCGTAAGGGAGGTTGTCATGTTGTTGGATGTGCTTGTCGAGGGAGGGCGAGTGGGGAGGAAGGGGAAGGGAGGGCACAAGGGTTCTAATGGTGGGAGCAGCGGTCGGAGTGGCGGAAAAACTGTCCCCGGGGTATCGGCTAAGGGGGGGAGGTGGGAAGGTGGAGTCCTGGGTTTATTGATCACGGCTGTAAGGGCGTTGGACGAGGTTTGACAGTGGAGAGGGAGAGCAGAGGAGGGCGGGCGAATCTCGCATTGACCAAGTATATAAATTAGAGTCTTGTAGTTTTCTAGTCGCCATCCCACCCACTCGGCATACATTGTAGCAAGTCTCAGTCCCCTTCTCCTCGCCTCAACATCTCCTGAATCTCGCCGGCCGACGGACATTGAGCATCCCAATACGCCCCGTCGTGGCCATCATACAAGCTCTTCAAACCCTCATTCCTCAGCACCTCCATAGCCCGGCCGATCGTTTGTAGAAGCTCGAATTTATGGGAGCCCTCGTACGCGCCATCGAGCAACGGCGCGATCCGTCGAGTGTACGCCTTCAGAACCGTGTTTGGCGTGGGCGGCCACCGGATTTGCTTGAGGATTGCGGGATGGTCTACGGGTCGGTCTAGCGCAAGGAGTGTGTAAAGGGTATGTGTGCCCGCCGGGGGTTTGCCGAGGGCGGATTGGGCCGCCAGGTGGGCTTCGCAAATCTTAAGGTCTAAGGGGAGAAAGGAACGGTCGGTGGTTAGCTGATGCCGCCTGGAATATCACATCCATCCAGCATTGGGGCTAGGGGGAGGGGCGTACTCGGCCGAACCGAAGATTGGGACTGGTAGTCTCCAAACCACCGAGAAACCAGTGAGGATGAAAGGAGTATGCCGAGTAAAACAGGTAATAGCAAACAAAGTACTTTCTTCATGGGCCCGGACAGAAACGAGAGAAAAGTGATTGGTATACGATGATGATGGCCACATGAGATATACGCAAAGATTCTCACGGGGCGTTGATGTCCTGGGGGAGAAAGGAGAGGCGATGGAAGAAAAAGAGCCCGGGAGGGGGGCAGCAGGGATGGATGGCAGCAAGCAGGGAATAAAGAGAAGCACAATTGGGAATGAAGAGCGGGAGAAGCTGGAGGAGAGCATGAGAGAGCCGGAGCAAGCAATTGGCAGGAAGCTCTGGAAGGGACTTTCAGTCCGCAACGCCACGCCACACCTTGAGACATGAGAACCTTTGTGTCTTTTTCCACCCGGCATTGCAATATGAAACCTGAGCAAGCAGTCAGCAGGAGCAGCGAACGAAGAAGGAGCAGCGAATGAAGAAGGAGCAGCGAACGAAGAAGGAGCAGCGAACGAAGAAGGAGCAGCGATCGAAGAAGGAGCAGCGATCGAAGAAGGAGCAGCAAACGAAGAAGGAGTAGTGAACAAAGAAAGAGCAGTGAACAAAGAAGATCCTGCAACTGCTTCCCTGTACCTCAGCACTGCGCAAGCAAGAGTCTGACAAACATGGACTCATGGAGAAATGAAAAGTAAAAAGAGGACAGACGATATCAGACTGAATGAGGAAAGTTCCAATAAACATATCCTACCTGTTTCTTTCGTAGCCCATACTGCAGCAGCAGCAACACGACACGATGGCGGTTTCAAGGTGCTTTTGCGGGAAAATAAACACCGAGACGGTATTACCGCAATATTTCCTCCGTCGGTCCAGCGAGGACTACCACGCCCTCTCTCTGGATCTATCCTTCCTCTACCCTAGCCCAGCAAGACTTTCCTCTGGCTCTCCCGAGAAGGTTGCTCTCCTGCTTGGTGTTTGAATCTCTGCTAATCACGATGCTCTTGCCACCAGAAATACCATGATGTACCAGTCCGAAAGATGTCCAAAATCAAATGGTGCATTCCTGTAAAAGCCCGCCGGCTTCACCACCTTTACACCTACAAGATACAAACCGCGCGGGAAGCCTGCAACGAGCCCAGGTTCGGCGAGCTACTCAGACAGATCCGACTGGACCCGCTTGGGAAATGGGCGGAAAAAAAGCTCAAGGCGGCGCTTAAGGACGACTTGGAGCGAAAGCTGCCAAAAATGGGTATCGTGATGATCAAAAAGGTCCCCCAGCCCAACGGCAAGCTCAAAGTAACTGGAGAGTGGCGGGAAGAATGGGATTTTGGGCCAAACGGCATCGACCAAATCACGACCCTCCTGGAACAAGCGGCCGGTGGCGGGACTGGGATCACATCCGAGGCGGAGTCTGCAACATACGCGACCGATGCGGAGCGCGAGCCTCAGCCTCCTCCCGACAACGGGGATGAGCTGGATTGGGGCCCACAGACACCTGTTGCGCCCGTGACGCCGATGTCTGCCGCCCCCGGCTTGTCCGCGCGACGCACCACCCCTCCTGTATCGCCGCGCCGCACGGGGCTGCCGCCGGGCTCGCCGTTTCGCGGCAGCAACAGCAACAATAGCACACTCGCGCCATCCCCGTCTCGAGGTCAATCCGGTAGGAGCAAGGGAAAGGGCCCGCGGACGAGCAATATTGGCCGGCTTGGCCAGCCTCCTCAAGCCCAGGATATACCCCTACCCCCCCCCAGCCAACGTCCTCCACCTCCTCAAACACCACATGAGCCTCACCGTTCGAGCCAGCTGACCAGCAGCTCGCGCACAAGCTCCCGATCCTCGGCGGCGGGGTGGAAAGATCGTACGGATGTGCAGCCTTTGCCTGGAACAAGGAGAACCGCCGCTTCCACTACTTGGCACGCAAAGGAGGATGGATTTAGGGATAGGTTTGGGGTTCGCTCTGCCCCAGGCTCGGGCTCAGGCTCGGGCTCAGGCTCGGGCTTCGGTGAAGCTGCGCTCGGGACTCACGAGCGTGACATAAAGTTTGATGATCGCCCCTCGCCAGCGACAGCGATCAAAGCCTCATCCGCATTGCCGGAAGCCAATAACCATCATCCCGTCTACACCCCAGGCGCCCGACCACGCGCCCCAAGGTTAACGCAGCCCCACCTTGCCGGAATCAGCACGATACACAAGCCGCCCCACAGCCCAGCGTCGATGGCGCAGTGTCCCCGCAGCCCGGCGTCGATAGCACTGCTATTAGAGCAGACAAGGCCTTTTTCCACGCAGCAGCCACTATTTATAGTAGCGAGGGGGCCGTGTCGGGATGTCCAGCGGGAGACGGAGTTGATTGAGGAGGGGGCGACGTTGTATGCCGAGTTGGAGGATGTTCTGTCGCGGGCCGGGGAGCTGGAATCGAGGCTTGAGGAGCTTCTGGGGGAGAGGATGGCGTTGTATGAAGCGGATACGGGAGAGGCGCAGGAGGAAGGACAGGATAAAGCGGAAGGGGAGTACGGGAATGGAGGGTACGGGGGAGAGGCGCATGGGAATGGAGAAGGGAGGTGAAAAGCAGAGGCGAGGGGGAGTGCATTGGAACGGACATTGGGAGCGGTGGTGGTTCGGATTTGGACCCGGCCGAGAGACATAAGTGTTCGTAGGATCTCCCGCCATGGCTGATGCCGGTAGGGTATGAATAAAATATTTTTGCAATCTACTGTAGGGCTTTCTCGTGGGTTGCTACATGTGCCGTCTCCCGGATATATATGAAAGTAGCCATGGAAAACCTGAAGCAAAAGCAGGACACGTCGGTCGCTCTATTCAGCTTTGCCCCAAACGGCGTACCTCGCCTCCGATCTTGTGGCAAAGAGGTGTAAATGGTACACCCGGCTCCCTATGGCCCATAGTACATCCTCCCAACCCACGAGATAGTCGAAAGCCGCGGGTTTATTGGCACAGCACCAAATATGCCAACAGGCGACCAAGCTTTGACTTGCCGTAGTCCCGGAAGGGCGTGTGCCAGTAGCGGACCGGAGCTGTGCCAACGTGTCCCCTACATTCCTTGCGGCACTCTCCAGTTCCTGCACCCATTGCCGCACGTTGTCTAGTCGCCGCGAGACTTCGTGCATCTGGAATAGAATGAGGCAAGGGTCCCCATTTTGGAAGAGCGGAGGGTAATAGTAGTGCGTTGCGTTGAGGCCGCCGGGGACGGGGATGGAAACAACAGAGTCGGTCAAAATCTTTTCGCCCCCGGGGAGCACCGCGTTATGCGCCAGTGGCGTCCATTTCGGACTAGGAATCAAGGTGCAGGCCGTGACGGGGTCGCTCGACTTGGTATGTTTATATTCGTAACTATTTCGCCAGGAGAGCCTGCTTGGCCACCACCACCAAGATCCGCCTCCATCCCCGCCGTCACATACGGGAGGTGGCCAAGGCCGGGGCGCAGGAGCTTCGCAATCCGACTCGATCCAATTGCTCATCTGGTCCGCAATGCTGCCCGCTCCTTCCGCGAGCTCTTGAAGGTTGGCCGAGACGGGTGCGGTTTGGTTCCGCAGGCTATCGACCAATTCCGATAGGACCGACACGGTCTCGGTCGTCATCACGTCCAGCACGTTGGCGGAATGGCTTGTGCCAACAAACAAGCCCATCCACCAAGGACTCGGAACAACAGCGTGGTTCTCTACGCGTGCCCACTCGTCGAGAAGCCGAGCGGCGCGCACCAGTATTCGGCGCCAGTACATGTCCACACTGGCGAGCCACTGGTGCTCAGACTGTAGCTTGTACGCCTCCTCCAACATCCATTGGATATACGCAAAGTCCCGTTGCGCCAGTGCGATGGCGGTTCGAGTTTGCCAATACAGATCTTGCAGGCTTTGCGGGAGCGGGGCTAGCTGGGCGGCGTCGTGCTGGCCGCCTAGTGTATCGTACGGCAGGTAAAGGTCCATGTCGTGGGCATCCTCGGCGTGGGTGGCCAGCAGCACGATATCTTGCATGGTTTTCTGGACCGTGTGGTCCATGGGCACGGCTTCCAGGTGCCGAATGCTTTGGTCCTCCAAGTGCGCCGTTAGGCGCGTCAGTATGCTGGCGACGTGGGGATGCGCCGGGGGAAACGGCTGGATGACAAAAGGCGGGTGGAGGAGGAGCGAGAGGGAGAGGAGGAGGAGGCATATTAGGATGATCAAGGAGCGGGCGGACGGCAGCCCTGCGTGGAGACAAGAAGATAAGCTTGGAGGGTCAGAAGCCGGGGACAGGGACGCGGACGGAGGCTTGATGAGGTGGGAGTCGGAGTCGGAGTCGGAATACGGTTGGAAACCGGTGCTGTCGGAACTACTATACACGTCGGAAGGAGTGCTACTGAGCGACGCGGGTGGAAGCAGCTGTATACGACGAGGAATGGATATCCGTAAATGAGGGAGGCCATGGTGGTGGCGGTTCGTGTGTTGGTGTGGTACAAGTGGTGGTGGCCGTATTTGTGTCGGCTGTGGGGGTGGCGTTGGCCGTGTTTGTGTTGGCTGCCTGGCCGGGTTTGGCTGGGGCTGGGACGAGGGAAACCCCCAGGCCGGTATAAATACTGGACTCATCGGGAGGAGTTTGCGCGGGAGGTGTAATGAATACTATGGACGAGAAAGAATAGTGAAAAAGAGTGGTACGGAGCAGTATAAAAATGAATAAAGGTGGGAGAGGTGGAATGCAGTGCGGATAGGTTGTCCGTTTGCAGTAGTTGGATATCGTAGCATATATCTGAGGATGAAAGCGGTATAAAATAAAAGAATACGGTGGCGGAAAGAGATAAAGATCGTTTTATGCTTAATGCCGTACCATCCTCTTTGTTTATACATCTTGTACAATAATACGCAATGGCGTCTCTACCACCTCTCCATCAATCCATTACACGAGTGACGTATGATCATCCACTCGTCTGGCAGGATCGAGGCGGTCCCCTCGTGATAAACGTTGAGCATTATATGCTTCGTTGCTAACCGCGTTCTAATCTAGGCCATTGACATTTTGGCAGCAATCTGGTCCACCTCCCGTCAGCTGGAGAGCGACCCGATACTGACCGTTTTGTCCTTTCTCGTCGTCGACGCTGTTATCATGCTCCAGGTCAAGTTCTCGATGCCATGGCTCATATAACCCCCTAACATTGAATGGCGCCGATGCAGTTGGGGTCGAAGACAAGGACGGGGTGGATGGGACCCTGCCGAGCGTTGTCGTTGTCCGGCGCAGGGTGTAGTAGTCATCGACCGTTCCTGCGCTCCTCTCGTCTTCCCAGCTGCTGTTGCCTTGTTTTAGTCGTTTTCCGGTATTGCTGGCTGGGAGGCAGCGACCATGAAGACGTCGGGGTTCCAAGCTGTCGCGGCCTCGTTGTGGAGGATGTTGCTTGCGACAATTGGAGGGTGTATGTTTCGTCCCGCTGGTGCAAAGCTGTGGCAGGTGGAGCAATGCCGAGTGTGCTCGTTGCTTGCGACTGGTAGCGAAAAAGATGGCTGTGCTTGCTGGTTGGCTGGCTGAATTGTTCCCAAAATTGACTTTAGGAGCTACTAAATAAGGTTCTGCCGAATGGACGCCTCTATGCATTACTACGACGACCCCTCATGTCGCTCAAGCTCTCGCGACGCTTGATCCCACCGAACATCTCAAGGTCCACGATCAATTGAATGCCTGCTGCTGGAGGAGAGTAA
Organism: Zalerion maritima; assembly: GCA_022664585.2. Lineage (NCBI taxonomy): Eukaryota > Fungi > Ascomycota > Sordariomycetes > Lulworthiales > Lulworthiaceae > Zalerion > Zalerion maritima. The sequence continues at coordinate 33,152 of JAKWBI020000060.1, read as the reverse complement.
CGAACTGCTCCTCTTCTCTTCGTCCTCTCCCTCCGGCCACGAGCATAGCTAGCCGACCTCCCCGCCTAAAGGCATCTCGTCTCCTGTTCCTGACCACCGCGATATCACAAACTTGTCTCTCGCGACGACAGAACGATCACGGCAGCGAAAATGGGTTCTTTACAGGTTGTAGCGATTTTGCTGTCTTTATGTCCCGGCCTTCTCGTCGTCGGACTCTTCATCCTCGACTTGCGTTCAAACTCGACCAAGCTCGCGAGCAGGTCGAGAGGGGGGGAAGTCCTGCTGCAGCGCAATATTGCGTTGGCCATGTTCGTACGCGGAGAGGGGGCTGCTTTTCACGTTGGGTGTCGGCTGGAAGAGATGAAATAAGCGCTCTGGGCATATATTTTGTTAGTGGAAACGTGCGTCGGCAAGATAAAGGGGAGGCGTAGAGTGAGGGGAAGCTAGCCTGGTCCCGGCAGGTACTTCAAGCCCGAGCTGTGTACTGTACACGCAACTTGGAGCCCGACTGGAGAAACTACTGTAATAATAAATCATGATACTCAGGGTTACGACAGTGCAATATATGTTTATAGGGTAAAGCAACGTGCTTTCCACGGGATAGCATGCTCCGTCGCTGTGCTCGAGAATATTATCTAAGGGAAATCGCGATCGATGGCGACCGGACGAATTCATGGGAGTGGAAGGCGCCTGGAATATTACGGGTATTCGGGCTCTCCTCTCTGTGGGTGTGCAGTGGTAGATTGGGTGTAAACTGGGTGGAGGATGGGTGGTGTAAACCGGTTGGTGTAATGGGGTAAACTGGGTATAAACAGGGTGGTGTAATGGTGCAATGGTGTAGACTGGATAGTAGACTGGGGGGTGTATACTGGTGGTAAATTGGGTGGTAAATTGGGTAGTGCAATGGGGTAAACTGGGTGTAAACTGGGTGGTGCAATGGGGTAAACTGGGTGTAAACTGGGTGGTGTAAATACAGCATGCAAGTGCAGATTGCAAATTATTCCAGTCAAACTGGCTACGGTGCAAAACAACAAACCATCAACCATAGTCCAACCGGCTTCTACCTTCCTCATCACTTGCCTGCCATGGGGTCAACTGCGCTGTTAATTCCATCTTCGCCATTTCGCAAAACCCCGGTGTCCGCCAGAGACAGACAAGCCCTTACCTCCATCCACGCCCAGACTGGTCTGTGGGCTTGGGAACTCATCCCCGAGCATCTCCTGCCGAGTCCTCCTGGTCCCATCCAGCCTCGAGCCCTACAACATCTGCGCAGCTGGGCCCGCAGCGAGCCAGCAGCCGACAAAGCCAAAGCAATCACCGACGCCCTTCATACCTGGTACCTCCACAACAATCCCCTCTCGGCCAAGGCCAGTCTTGCCGTCATCATACCACAGGCGAGAAACCACAGTCAATCTCGGTCCGCCGACGGCACCGCAGAGTCGACCCCGGCAGCAGGAACCCCGCCGGCCATGCATTCTCCCGTCCTGGCCGGACACAAGCGGCGCCGCCAGTCCTCGTTGCAGCCAGGCACGCCATATTCGCCGACAGCCCGCAGCTCGAGCCTGGGCGGAAATACGGTAGCGTCGTCGTCGTCCCTTGCTCTCTTTGCCCACCGCCCCGTCGTGACGCCGTTTGCTCGCCTTGTTAGTGGGCTGGAGCAGGAACAGGGCACGGAGGTTGCCGAGGCTGTAGATGTGCTTCGAACCCTCAAGTCGGGACTCGAAGTGCGCATTTCGAAAGCAGACAAGGAGCTCCAGGCCGCCAAAACCGAGCATCTTGCCTGGGCAAAGCAGCATGAGAATGCTGGCTTGCAGTCGGACGTGCCGCCCTCCACCAGTCTTGCCACGATCGACGGTCTTTTGGTGTCAAACAAGAACGCCAAGGAAGCGCTGGCCAGCCTGACCAGGACGGGCCAGACCTCGACCGCCTACGACACTGCCATCAAGGAGCTGGACGAAAAAATACGCACTCTAGATGCCCAGCACAAGGTGCTTGGTAAACTGGAGAGGTCTAGGGCACATGTTGCGGAATGCGAGAGCAAGTGCAGATCTCTGCGCGCCCGCAGGGACGAGGCGAGCCGTGTGCTGGCGGAAGCCGAGAGCAAGGTTATTACTGACGAGGCATGGAAGAAGCTCGTGGTGTCGTGCTACGGGTGTCGACTCGAGGTGGACGAAGAGCAGCTGCCCACAAGCCTGGAGTCCCTGAACGAAGAGGGCGACGGAGACGAGGAGCTTGTTGTTGTGGTTACCACTGAGAAAAGGAAGCGAGCTCCCCGACACGGCCACGTCGAGTAACGACGGCAGGGAAGCGCGAGGATTTCGCCGGCAGGCATGGTTAGATGGGCGATAGAGGGAATATATAATAGTGTAACAAATGCAGAACTGCTCTTTAATTCTACCCAAGCACGAGCCAGACTCTTCGCCTCTAGACAACAGCACTGATTGGCGCCCACCAAGGCGTAGGGATATCAGGACCGTGCGCCCAGGCTGCTCGGGTATCTAACAATCCCGCGTCATGATCTCCGCTCGGCTGCAAGACACGGCGCCAGCGAGCCCTACCCACAGGGGGCCGAGACTACAGAATAGAATCACGGAACGAACGGCCGTTAGCCTGGCCTGCATCGAGCAGTGGTGCGACAAGTGTTACTATGCTACGTGGCACGCGAGTACAGGGAGCAAGAATGAAGTCATGGAATCCAGGTTGATTTACTGCCGGCTTCCGTAGACTGAGGCCCTGCTCGAACCAAGGCACACAAAGTACCAGTACATAGTTAGCTGCAGCGGTCTATGGGTGTCTTGTATTTTTGGGCGCAGGCTAGGGCACGAAGGGTAAAGCGGCCGATCACCTCTCGTCCTCGATTCGTGCAATCTCATTCGCAACATAGGCTGTATAGCAACACCGGTGCGACGAGCAGCTTGGAACAAGTCCTTGCCGCAGCACAATTCAACGCCGAGAAGTGGAGGCTTCACAACTCCCCCTTGTGTTATCGGTCGGGGCACATCGAGCGCGAGGGCATGGACATTTCCGGTGGTCTTGTCCGTTTTGATTTACGTGTCGGCGGCGTGTGGTGGAGAAAGCGGTACGCGCTACGGCAAGATCGAAACCTCTGGTCGAGTAGGGGCTTGAATTGATGGCTGACCGGCTCGCAATGTCTTTACTGGCATCTGTCCGTGATCGTGTGAGTGCTGTTCGTGGGTAGGTATTCCCGCGTTGTTGCTTTTATGGCAGTCGTCTGGTCTCCAGTATTATCGAATGGTGTGGATCTTCATAGTGTAAATAACCAGTGGGGGAAATTCCCACCGTGTAAATCTCGTGGTGTAATTGCTAATAGTGTAAATCTCCGGTGGTGTAAATAACCAGTGGGGGAAATTCCCACCGTATAAATCTCGTGGTGTAATTGCTAATAATGTAAATCTCCAATGGTGTAAATTGCCAGTGGGGTAAATTTCGGTGGTGTAATTACAAACGGTATAAATTCCAATGCTGCAAATCTTAAACGGTGTATTTTTAAATGGTGTAATTCTCCCGTGGTGTATATTTTTAATAGTGCAAATTCCCAGTTGTGTAAATCTTTGCTGGTGTAAAATTTACAGTACAAAATATCTACGGCGCAAATTCCCGTGGTGTAAAATTTACAGTACAAATATCTACGGCGCAGATTCCGGTGGTGTAAAATTTATAGTACAAATATTTACGGCGTAGATTCCGGTGGTGTAAAATTTACAGTACAAATAATGGTGCAAATTCCGGTGGTGTAAAATTTACAGTACAAATAATGGTGCAAATTCCGGTGGTGTAAAATTTACAGTATAAATAATGGTGCAAATTCCGTGGTTCAAATTTAGAGTACAAAATATTTAATGGTGCAAATTCCGTGGTGTAAATATTACACAATGGTCACCTTCCTCCGCAAACCTTACCACCATCATTCACCTCGGTATCGCAATCAGTCCTGGCCAGCAAGGGCGAGCTAGACAGACTGTGTTCTTCAACGCGGCCCCAGGCGCGTCGGGAGGCATAATCGTGCGCGATTGCTTGCAAGCCGCACTCAAGCTCGAACCGTCGGCTTCCTCATGAGCGAAGCCGCGGGTTGAATCTCCTTGTCGACCAGACCCTTGCTTCCCTCCAGAAGGGTAGGAAGCGCCTTGCTCAGCTGCCCCCTCGTCCAGCTCTGAACCCAATCACGAAGGACAAGTTGCAGTCTATCCACATAGCATCACTCCAGCCTCTGTCCTGCCCCGCTCTCCAAACCACCCACGATGCCCATCGCCCCATCCCTTCGTTGTTGAGCGTTACGTAGCTCCGTACTAGAGCTGGCCATAGGTCAACGACGAGATCTAGTGGATCGACCGTACGCCTCTGCAGCTGCTGCCCCATCGATGCCGTTTCCTTTCATTACGGTCGTGGAGACCACCGGCTCTATAGTCCACATCGCCATGGTGAGTCGGGATGATGTCCATCTCATGAATGAGGAATTTCCTGATCGTGCCCTCAGGTGGGCTGGAGCAATCAAAGGCCCTTCCGGACGAGGAGAGATGGTCGTGTGTGAATAAGTCCATGCAAGGGGTCCCACGCTGCCTGAAAATCTGGGACGTGGACTCGGCTGAGATCGGGCAGAAGCTCACCGTCGAACTCGGTCATGAAGGTGTCCACTATGACGTCCGCGCGCATTCTTCGCTCCTTCTCCTGGTACGCACTCTCGTTTGCGGGTCTGGACTTGATCGGGCTCGACTCTTGTTGGTGTAGCTCCAGTTGGTGTACATGTCGCAAGAATGATCGGCTTTGAACCCACGTTCAGAAGTTGAACGTATTCGCAAGTATGGTGAAGAAGGCGAGGACGTCTGATGTTGACCCGAACTCTGGAGAGTGATGCCCTGGTGATTGTGGAGCTCATAAAGATGGCGAAAGTGTCTAGGTCGTGCGCGGAGCCGAGGCTGAGGATGAACGAGGTGTTGTCCATCTTCACGAGCAACCCCATGACAGTGATCGAGTTCGTGTCGGCATCAGGGCGACCCGCTCAGCAAAAGGGTGCTTCTGATCGATGGGGTGCTCTCGATAACGCACGTCGGTCTACTCAAGATCGTGCTCGAGATACTGCAGAGGAGATCGATCGAGTCCGACAATACGACCATGGCCATCAACATGAGCGAGGACTCGATAGGAACCGCAACTCGAATCTTGGTTTGGAACCCGAGACTGGAGCTGTTCCCAGACATGTCCTACGAGGTGATGATCGAGAGGATCGAAACAATGGTCAAGCCCGTGGAGATCTCCCTGATCGTTAATGCAGCAACGCGAGTGACATTATAGACTGGTTCAGTTCGTGTGTGAATGTGAGCCACTTGGTGACGACCACGATCGAGCAGATGATCACGACCAAGTGCATGGTCGCAGAGATGGTCCCATTCTCGAATCCAGCCTCGCCAACCGTCAGGGTCATAAACAAGATCAGACCCATGTCCATGGGCAGAGTCGCTACGACTGCATGGTTGCGAGGATGATTACAATTCCGTCATGACCCTGATCTGGAGGAGTAGTCCAAGCCCAATTCGCGAACATGAGCCTAGCTGCTGGGATGATTGCGTCCTTGAAGAAAGCGGCCGTCTTCCCCGTCTACCCGAACTTGCGCCCGGACACGCACAAGGACTCGATCGTGGTCAGCACCATCAAGTTGCCGAAATGGAGTCCATGTACGCAACCATCTCCAGCTTTACAAGCGCGATCTGGAGAAACCTACCACCACCACCGGGGTAGAAGAAGTTGCTCGTGATCGCCTGAAGGATCGCCGCTGAGGAGTATCATAAACCACATCTCTATATCGTGGCCAGGCTCAAGTCCGAATATGTTCGTGCATCTGTGGTCGATCATCAACCGAATCAGAACCAAGATTGGCACCGACACCGCGAACTGGTTCATAAACTCAAGGGACTCGAAGGGCACTGCAGCGCCATGGATATGAGCGGACGAGCCGACGCACATTTGTACACGAGGGAAGCCGTGACGCCACACACATCACACTTTCTGAGCAAACATTCGAGCGATGACGATGACCGAGCCCAAGGACAAATGCGCATCCTATGTCGCCTTTAGATTAAGCCTCGCGACGTAGAGGAAGAAGCGGGACATTGGTCCTGACAAGATGGCAACGAGGAACCGACCCAGCGCCAGTTCAGGAGCAGCTGCTTGTCCTGGGAGTCGATCGGATCGTTGACCACCTCCCTGGCCCGCATCACGTCCACATTATTCTTGCCCCCGAGCCGATGGTTGACGTAGATCTTGAGGGTAGCCGTCCTTGTGGTCGCGCACATCTTCTCCCACGCATTCGGGGCCATGGTGATCCTCGCCCTCTTGGGTATAGCGAAAACCATATGGGGCTCGGCGGTGCTCTCCCCGACCGCCGGGACATGCAGATGCTCAATCAGCTGCGAAAGGGATGGATCATCGCCTTAGGAACTGGTTGCACCCATGATCAGTGAGTCCGTCACCCCGAGAGCCTCGGTCCCATCCGTAGTCTGATGAATTTCCAGCCCCGTAGTCGCATCCGACACTGGAACGAGTTCCGGGTTGGGCGGCCTCATCATTACCTTGGCGGCGAATCTCGCAGTCGGACCCTGAATCGCGGGTAGGTCCGTGGACTTGATCCGCTTGTACAGCGTTCCGCAGATGGATGAGTACATCGAGGCCACCTTGATCTCGTCCATCATGTAAGTCGTTTCACATGTGGTGGCGACGTACTTCCTCCAGCAGGCGACGAGCAAAGATGCGAGTGCGACTCCCCAGATGTCCCCTTCTGGTTGTAGCCCATCCCAGATGTTCCTAACCTCGACTTCGCCGCGATGCCTCCCATCGAAAACACCGAGTTGATAAATAACTTCTCGTCCACGCGCGACCTTTAGATCTACAAATCTCCGTGAACGTGGGTGAAACAGCGATCTTCGGTGCGTTGAGATTTGGCATCCGAGCCGGCGTCTTGTTTCCACCCTTTATCCAGTCCTTGTCATGGCCGCGTGCTGGGCAGCAAGCAGTATGGACGAGCCCGTATGAAATCCGAAGCCTGTCCATCCACCCACTCGCTCTTAGGATGTTGACAACTCTGGGTTCAGATTTCAAGCTTTGAGCGCCAGTGACAAAAATGACGACGGCTGAAGATATTGGCTTCAAGTGGCACTTGACTCAATCGTCACGTAGGTGGGGACTTGTTGCGTGCTTGCATGTGTGTATGTCTTGGAGGAAGCGTACAGATGTACACCGGTAGATGTTATTCATTATATATACCTAGGACCTGATTTACCTCGCCCGGTCCAACTACCCCTGATGCCCATGCTCGCACGCAAGGCACCCAGTCTTGCCAGCGTCGGAGGCCAGCACGATGAGCCCGGCAACCGCCCCCGTCGTCACCGCCATCGATGCCCGAAAGCGTATCAAGCGTCGCGCGTCTGCACTTAGGCACGCGGCGTTCCACTGGGCGCGAAGGGAGAGCAGACACAGGAGGGCGGTGACGATTCCGTTGGTGTGCTGCTGCTGCTACTACCGGCGGTGTTGCGATGGGAGCGGCGGCGTGGCCTCCGCCGCTGAAGGTGCTCCTCCTAGTCCTATGTATTCGCCTTTTTAGGTCAACTCGGCCTTTCACAAGAATGCATGTGACGGTCGTGGCGGCGATTCCGCGGCGGGACGCATGTGCACGAAGTTCAGAACTGCCTTCTCGACAGGATACTGGATCCCGCGCACCGCGACGTGGGCGATGTGCTGGGTGCTCAACATGACGGCAAGCATCACTTCCCTGCCCTTTTCCTTCCTCCTGTGGGATTCCTAGCCTCCACCGTTATCGTCGTCGTGGCACAACAAGAACATGTATCGATACGGGCGAAGGTCGCCTCGGGAAGGCCATCATCATTCGGAAAAATTAAGCCTATCCCCACTCGAGGCGTTTTTACCGACCTGCGAGCTCGTCTTGGACATCTATCTTCCCAGCCGCCAGGGCTGCGAGCAGGCCAACGAGGGTGCACCCAAGCTGCCTCCCTTTGCCGTCTCCTCGAGGGGCAAGACGGTTTGCTGGCAGTATACGGGGAGTACTAGCAGGAGATGGAAAAAGTAGTACGCTGCGAGGCGGAGGAACGGGAGGGGGTCGGTAGTATGCGGTAGACGGGCTCGTGAAATTACTGGAGGGCAAGGAGGGAATGTATGTACGGTGCGGTGCGTGTTATCGGAGAAGTTTGCTGATGGATGGGCATGTTTTGGCTCATGGGAGGCCGTCAGGGAGTGGTAGTGGTGGTGATCGGGCGCCGAGCAGAATTCGAGAGGGAGGGCGGCACCCATGACGGCCGGAGACTGGGAGGCATTGGAGGAAACGGCGGGGATACTGCAAGTACTGGCAGGACGCTGGCATCCCGGACGGAAACGACGAGGGAGATGCAGAGGAGATTCCTCAGGCGCGGTAGCTCGCGCGGTCGGAAGCAAACGCGAGACTAGGGTTATAAGGACGGGTAGGAGGGGAGTCGGAGATTCGAGCAAGGCCGGCCGGGGACCTGGTTTATTGAGGGCGGACAAGGCGGAGTAGGAGGAGCCGGAGTAGGAGGTTAAAAACGAGGAAGATTATTGGTCGGTTGGTGAAGGTGGCATTGAAGGCAAGCAGATGCCGGAACAGCAATTACAAAGGTGTGGAAACGCTACTTCCCCACCTCGGCAAGTGCAGCCTCTCTTATCTTTCCCTTATCCAGCCTCTAATTTTCGGACTGCGACCCGCTTTATTGCCCGCCCTGTGTTTGTCGTATTCCTTCTCCTGGGCCAAAGTGTGGCTGGCGTCCTCCTCAGCCCTCAGCAGTGCCTTTTCCCGGACCAGTCACGACCTCCGACCACAACACCAGCCACAGCACCAGCAACGCAATTACGCCAATCCCCTCCTCGAAGCAACTGACGACGACGAAGACGAGCAGGACGATCAAGACGACGAAGACGAGCAGGACGATCAAGACGATCAAGACGATCAAGACGATCAGGACGAGCGACGACGGCGGCTAAATGGTGGCGATATCGAGCCAGACAATGACTTTTATGGCAAATGCCTAGTGCTCTGCTGCGTGGTGCTTCTTACTTTTACCATCCACTCCTCCCTCAGCCTTTGACTTTTCCCGGACAGCCCCGAGACAACATCCCCCTCGATATGGCCCTCTCGTGCCGTCTCCCACCTGCGCAAGCCCATATCGACCGCCACTGCCTACTCGGTCGCCGTGCTCCTCGTCACAGCCGCCGCCGAAAGCCAGTTTGACCGCATCCTTCATATCCACGAGCTCTTTTCCGACGCCAATAAATGCGAGAACACGGCGACAGCGGTAGCCTTTCACGGTGTTTCTTTGGGCATCGACGGCCTCGACCTGCTGGCAAGCACCTGCGCGACCCAGCTCCCGTCCTCCGTTTTCAACGTAACCGATCCCTTGTCGCCCATTGGCCAGCTATGTCGATTTTCCCGACAGCCTTGGCCCCGTATTTTCTTCGATCTGACACGGGATACCTCGTTTCCCTTTCCTGATAATACTGCCCTTATAAGCCTCTGGCACCATTCCCGCTGCCCATCCCGGGCATCGTTCTTTTTAATCTCCAGAAACTGCGCGGTGAGCCGGACAAGATGGAAATTTCACTAACGATGCTCGAGAACGCCATGTGGGATATGGTGCGCAGCCTCGTTCACGGAAACGAGGGCGTTTGCGACCCAGGAATAACAGCGGCAGCTGAGCATGGGAAGACGGAGTCCCCCCAGCGGGAAAGGAAACACACCATCCTTGCGCTTGCCGATTCCGCATTGCGTGCTGTGTTGGCGGCAATGGCAATAAGAAGCGGCGGACAGGCCCGGCCGCCACAACGTTCCACGCCTGCCTTACCAACAGCTCCACAAGCTTCTACGGGAAGCCTCCGGCATCCTGGAAGAAGCCGCCCAGGGGTCCAAAGGCGCCGCAAATTCCCTGGCGCATGGAAAACAGGATCCGTGGCCCGATCTTATCACGAGGTTTCAGCGAAGCATGGCCCACGATTTAGGCGCCAGAGATAGATCTGGAGCGGTTGGTCGGTGATGGACGCGGCGGCGGCGACAAGGGCGAGGCGGACAAAGACCACAACAACCCCACGGCCACGTCGACCTCCTTTATTTTGGGACCCAGCAGCTATTCTAGGCTCTTGGTTCCTCACCGCCCATCACCATTAGCAGACAAAGCACTAATCCGTTTCGCAAAGGATCGGGATCGTAGGTATCAGCACCAACCACTCCCATCCGCCAAGTTCTGCCGCAATCTCCATCCCAGCATCACCCAAGCGTAATCCCCAGCACCACCACCAACACCCCACGGTGATTCCGTCCTTCTCGACAGTGCAAGCGTTGACCCATCCCCGCCAGGATAGGGTGCGCCACCATTAATCGCGGCCACGACAGGCTGGTTTCTCTCATCTCGGACACAGCACACCGGCTGCCCAACACGTCGACACGGCCATCCGCGAGCAGGAGAACATCGACCGCCCCGAAACGCGACTCTTGGCCCGGCACGTGGTGCGGCATCGGCTGCAGAGGGCGTGGAAGGAGGGCCGATCTAGAGCGACGGGAGAGGCGGCCAATGGGCGTACGAGGACTGGACCCTCGGATGGCTTACTCCGGGGTGGAACGGGGACTTGGGCGGGAAGGCGAGAAGAAAGAAACGGGCCGTGCTGCTGAAAAGTGCGAAAGTCTCCCGTCTTTCAACTCGGGCATGAGACGGAGGCGGGGAGAAGAAGGGACTTTGGGGGTGGGAGATCAAGGTCGACGATGACGACGAAGACGAGGGCGGTGGTGGTGATGATGATGGTGATGATGATAAAAAGATGGAGGAGAACAACGGTGGCGACGACAACGGCGATGAACCTTTTGACGAATACGAAGGGGGAAATAACAGCTCGAGCATCCAGCTGGAGCTTTCCACCACGAATCATTCTTTGTCGAAGCCCGTCCCGCTGCGAAGGCCCTCTCCTCTGCTTTGGACATGGGCGCCATGACAGAACTCAAGGCCGAGCTCTTCTCTCCTCCCACAAATCATTCCTTTCCTCTTTCTCCTCTTCTTACAAAATGGGCCATCTTGCGAGTCCATTCCTCGATGTTTACTACTACAACCAAGAAATGCTTCATCCTTCCAAGGGGAAGGGCAAGGCAAAGGAGAAGGAAAAGGGTAAGGCGGCGGTGGCGGCAGTGGCGGTGGAAGGAAAGGGAAAGGCCCAAGCAACTTGATATCCCACAGGGTCACGAACACAAGCCGTCGACTCTTTCTCTCGGTCGCCACGACCATCATCAGCAGCAGTATCAATTATTATAACACATCTTTCGCCGACCAATCCCTACAGGAGGCTGACCGAACTGGAAGAGCGAATAGAACGATTGCGGTGGAACATATGTCGCCCCTCACGCTGCCGCCGGCCAATGCCGATAGACAAATAACGGCAAGGGAGGGAGATGTCAATGATAACGATCATTCAGAGGAGAAGGGCAGGAGGGCAAGGAGGAGGATAAGGGGGATATGAAAACAAGTCTCGTCGCTCCCGGGGTTGGCCAGGGAGTTGGACGAAAATAGCTTTCAGCCTTTTCCCGACGCCTGCCACCGCGCCGCGCCTCCCGGACCCCTCGCTGCTTTGGAACTGCCCCTTGAGGTTGATCACCAGGCACGTCTGATTATTGTAATGCGAGGTGTGGGATGTAATGTAATATAATGCTGCTGCTTGTCGTTCTCCTGGTTAAATACCTACGTATTATATTATAACTTATATCTCGCTTTATTCTGTATATCGTGTTGTAGTATAAGATATATCCTCCTGCTTCGTATCCGTGTCGTACCAAAGAGGATTATTCATCTTGGCCGTCTTTAATTCCTATTCCTCCGGTCTTGGAATACTTTCTAAGAATGCACCAAGCCACCTTCCAGCCGTGGCAATGCCTAATAAATTCCCGGATAACCGCGGCTTCGTGAGGTTTGGGCCGATTTATTTCTAGTTTTATTATTTATTGTTTATGAGAATAATCCAAGTTTGTAGTGACGCCTTCTATTAGTGCAAATAGCCATCCACCGTAATTATACCATTGCGTACCAGTGGCTAACCAGAACGTGACAGCTATTTACGGGTACCATTACAGCCACAGCGTGCCGTCTGTCCCAACAGTCGATATATAGCGCAGCGGAAGTTTCACACAATTAAATGCCAAGCCATCTTTAACAAGCTAATCGAGAAGAACTCAGGTTGCCCAGCGTGCCACGGCCGACACCTTTTGCAGCTTGAGTGTGTGCCGAATACGTGTCAGGGAAAGCCAAAGCCACGATGGATTTACGAAGCCAAGATAGACGTCTGTTTTAATAACCGGATTCCATGTCCGGTTGCGGAACTGGCCTGGATAGACAAGCTTACATACACCGAGACTGGCGAACCGAGGGCCAACCATCCATCCCCCACGTGGACTTCACTCACACTCGACAAGCCCCTCGGCCTTCAGTACGGACTTGAGGGTGGCTGTATCACGGATGACCTTGTCGTTAGGATCAGCGAAGACTTGATGAGTACCTCGAATGGTTTGTGCATGCTTTTCCAGCTCGACGAAGACGGGCTTTTTCCCGCCTTTTCTTTCTTCTCGACGCGCCATCCGGTGTTTCGGTACGTGCTTTGAAAATCTGCCTTCTCGTGACTGGGCATGACGGTGCCATAGTTCCTTCCAAGCATAAACTCGACCATAGCCTTTATAGGCTCCTCGGGCATTAGGGCCTGGAGACCGAGAAGCTTTGTGAGATTATGCGCCCGAAAATACTTAACCAGCTCCCAGAGGAAGAGTGCGTCCTTGGTAGACCAGGGGGGAGCCTGACCCTGGCGGTACTCGTAGGCTACTGGATCGTTATCGCCCGATAGCACGAAGATGTGGCCGTGGGCACGGTTAATATTAATATCGCGAATGCTTGTCGGTTTGGCCCAACATCCCGGCCCAGCATGACCTTATCGGCAGTAATTTTAAAGTGGGCGTGAACGACATGCAGGCCAAACTTATCCCACGCGTTGTGGCGGATAAATAGAGCGGCAAGGGCGTCGAGGGCGTCGTGGCCGTTTGTGGAAACGGCGGGCTGCTCTCTATCGTTAGGTAATTGGTTATACCTATTCGTGGACTGTCAGGACTGCGTGGGTTACTAGGTTAGACGCATCTATAGGCATGAACGCACGAGTTTAAGGATATCATCAGATCCTCGACAGGGGGGCGCGGTGAAGCCCGCCGATGTCCAACATCCAGGGTTCACGATAGGGAACATCCTGCTTCAGCCAAATCTCAACCAATGAGAGAATACGGTCGGGTACACCCCGGGATTTTACCTCGCCAGTGAATATAAATAATTCGCTACGGGTGATTTCTCGCACGCACTTTTCCAATGATGGGGTCGTCCAAGACCAGTGGAACTGCTCGCTCCAAATATAAAAGCGCATAGAGCGGTGTATTGGAAAAGGCGTCGAGATATTTTATCGAATAACTCGACTCATCCGTCGGGACCTAAAGACCTTGGCCCAAGCGAGCCCGTACCGGCAGAATATACCCACCGTCCTAACCATAGCGATGGCCCGCCTGTCCGAGGTCGATCTAACCTCCTCGTCAAAGGTCTTCCAGAACAAGTCAGCAAGTGCCTTGCAATTATTATAATAATGCCAACCTTTCGAATCCATGTGGCCAAGGGTGTTCTCGAATCCCCAAAGCGAAAGGCCGAACGGGAGGATACGAGCATCTTCCCAGTCGATAACGCCTAAATGTGACCGGCACGACGATCCACGAGGATATTCGTCTCGCAGAGGTCGCCGTGGCCGAGGACAAGGGAATACAGCAATGCAAAGAAAAGCAAAGGAAGCTCTGCCCTGATATCGCTCAACTTGGTGGCAAAGCGGGAGGGCAAGGCTTTAGCCAGGAGGCTGGTTCTCCGCTTATATTCGGCGAGAAGAATATTAACCGCCGGTACGTCCAACACCTGGGGGTTCCGCCACGGGGAAGCCAAGAATCTCTCCGTCAGCCTTACCCAAGTGCTTGGCCCAGTGCCCCGTATGATATACAAAGGAGACTAAGAATAACCTTGCAAAGTCGAACACGGGTGTGTTACGACTCGGGACGCCGCCGTAGGAGACATGGGGCCTGCACGGGGACTCCCGGAAGTTTCTCCATAACGTACACGGGTATTGGCATTAACTGGCCAATAGTTGCGTGGTAGACGCAGTCCGCCACAACGGTCCCGTGGGTATCTCGGGCAAGCTCCAAAAGCTTGGAGTTCAGCACCGACGAGCGGGCTCGGAACTGGATGATAACCGCTTCGGCCCTGCAGATACCGTGTAACTCCACATTCCTTGCATCGGTTCAGGCGCGACGGGCTCGCCAGCCACAAAGGCGGCGTATTTATCGCATTGGTGTCGTGTTACTGAAGCGTGGGTTCTGTATCGTCGGGTTCTTTTTTAAGGACGGATTGAGGAGAGGCGGGATCCCCAGCCGACAGCGTATTGACTCGATAGACTGGTGGGTGGCACTTAAGCCGTCCCCGAGCGCAGGTGTCGTATGGGGTTCAGGCTCCATAGCCATAGAGGACAAAAGGCAGCGGAAATAACGTCGGGTGGGCAAAACATTTCAGGGGACAGATAGTGAGTTGTCTTGGAAGGAAGTGGTAGCAGGTGGAGCAGTAATCGACGAGCCGCTTCTGCAGCAATCCGAGTCGGATAAACTTCGGTTTTTCTCGGCAAGCGATCGGGCCGGTGGTGCTGCAAGCCGCGCCAGCTGGTACCAGTCACGGTCTCAGTCTCAGTCTCTTTACAGTTCCCAACCAGCTGATGCATTTCCATCAGGCCCAGCATTGTGTTCCAAAGGGTCATTCTCCTTGAATTCGACGCCTAGGTTTATGTGGCTTCTTTCTCTGTAAGCACGGCGAGCTATTTCGCGCAACAAGCGTCCCGATGCCCTGTCGAGCCTGAATACCGGGTCGAACGACCTGGCGCGCGAAGACCTCGCGGCTTTGTATCTGTCACAGGCGATCAACCGCGCATGCCACCTTGGTTTTGCTGGAGCGTACGAAGAAGTAAAAAAATGGATGCCTAGTGAGGTCCTTCCATGAAGACAGGAACACCGCCAGGGCTGGTAACCGAGATCTTAGTCGGCGGTGTTTGCCCGGCAGAATAAGTAGATATTTATGGCCATCCGGCAGTTCCCGAGTGGCCATTGCCAAGTTTCTCGAGCTATTCCCAAGGTTTCTAGCGGCTCGTCCTGGTCAACGAAGAAACCGGTGTTGACTCCTGGTGGACGTTCATGACGTTAACCCATGTGACCTTGATATTCTATAGAAGAGGAAGCTCCGGGAAAAGTAAAATACATAGATACCTAGAAGAATGAAATACCAGGCTTTTGCTCCTGGGCTTCTTTTATTTCCAACACTCCCGAAGCAAAACCCGTTGAATCGTCGGGTTTAAAGAGGGTGCCACGCAACCTTGCCTTATGGATGCAAGGTACCGGCGAAGCCTCTAGTATTGCGCTGGCGTTCCCACTTATAAAGTCGAGAGGTACTTTCTAGTCGCTGCTCAGAGTCAGAAACAAAATATGCATGGTCGAAAAAGGTTGGACTTCCAAAAGATATCGCAGCCCGCCAAACATGCAACCGGATGAGAGCTGACGATACCGTATGTCGTCCGCATCTACCCTAATTGATCTCCAGAGGCCGCTTACGGGCCCACGCTCACGGTAGTCTTTGGCTACTAACGTTACCAACAAAGTGACCCAACAGACGCGCTTGCCATTGTATTCCAACGGCAAGTGGACGCCTTTGCGGCAAGAGCCCCATCAACAGTCACCGTGGTGTAGAAGCTCGCAGCGGCATCGGGCAGGCATCGAACGCGGTGGTCACCCACTGAGTTTGCCACAACGTAAGGGCAAGGCTTGGAGGTCCATCACTGTCAGTCCTGCGGCCAGCTGGGAGACGGCGAGTGTCCTTGGATTGGCCATATGTTGCTGTCCCGGGAACGGAAGAGAGCTGGAGTGCATTGGGTTGGACTCCGGGTCGTGCGACAACGGCCCGACGTTAATTATTTGTTGTGCCTCCTGCGTTGTGAAGAAGGTTGCTGACGTCAATCAGCTTTGGCATCAGGAATACGGCCACTGGGAAGGCGAGGTGGGCTTGCCTGTAGCTTCCAGAGTTGTCCAGTGTACGGGGTAAGCACGGCCATCTCCTTGGGTTGATATGTAAGTGGCCGCCCACAATATCATGTATAGGGCTTTGCATACCGTCTCAGAAGCAGACCCTGCATGGAAGGCCCCGTCCCCGGCAGCTGTGTCCGAGACTATCCCTGAATAGAGGCATTTACGTTTACAAGACGCCAGTATTTTATTGGCACTCTTGCCTTTCCTTACGACACCTGAGAAACTTCATTTATATCCTATCTTCCGCGGAGCCACGCCTCGGAAACGCTGGACCGTACAAGGCGAGATCGAAAAGGTAAATGCAATTTGTGCTGGCCTGCCCCGGAATTGGACTATTTCCCCAGACATCCAGAGATTGGGCAATGCCTTTAACAAGCTGGACCTGTCGTCGGCCGTTTCGAAGAACTCCGGCCAGACCTACACCTTGAACGATGCCATTGCGGGTCGCGCCCGCGAGAGTCTGTCGTACCGTCACTCTTGCATCGCATAATCACAGTGTCTTCTAAGTCATCATCAAAAGCAAGAAGTGGGGATAATCCGGCCTCAAGAGTTCATATTGGGTCCGTCCAAGAGTTCATCTTCAAAGCTGATCTCTAGAATCTAACTGATTGTAAACGGGCGTGTAAATTTAAACGCAATAGTCGATAATATTTTGATCGACGGTACAATAGCAACGCCGGCGCGCCCTCGCTATTTGTCAACTTCCTTGCTTATATCCGACAGACCGTAGCTGTATCTTGATGCCTTTTTTATTGCTGCTGGAGTTTCCCTTCTTATACCGGACGGCGTCTTAAGCAAGGTCCTGTACGGTACTAGGAATAAATCTACGTTGCATTAAGGCTTAGGCTTGAGGCTCTGACATCGCGACGGCGAGTCTTGCGGCAAATGGTAATATATATTATATACGAGAGATTAACTGGATGATAATACTTAACTACAAGACACTGCCATGCCGTCAGAAAGCAAATAAGAAAAATAATATGGCGAGTCTCTTATACCACTTTCTCCATTATTAAGGAGCTTAGAATTAAGCGGGATCGATAAGGATATAACCACAGCTGGACGTGCTCCATATAACGTGATTTAATAAGACTTTTTATATTCGGGGACAATCATACACGCCGTAAGGAAATAACTGGAAAAACACAAGCGTATTTTTAAAAATCAAATAATATTATACTAATTTGTATAAAAGTACATGTCCTGCTTTTACCAAGCCTAATGTGATAACAGGAAAAGAAGGCAGCTATGGTGGCGGCCTTACTGCGTTTTTCCTCGGGATTCTATGCATTATTATATATCGAGTGGATTAATCGCGAAAATAGGGATCTGATTATAATATAGGCCACTCCACGGACCATTCTAAATACCTTATCCGTTAATAATAATTAATGCGTATATTTAATTCGCTTAAATAATATTATGGTACTGTACCTTTACCCGATCCCCCTTTAAATTGGTATTTTTTAATTTTAAGGTGTTAAGACTATTCCCGAGCTTTGTATTATATTATAAATAAATAGCAAGGTGTTTATAACTTAGGCGGCGGCATTTTCATTTTAATTATAAAAAGTATCTGGGAAATATGTCTTTCTGGTAAACTCTTATTAATACTTTATAAACTTGCCTATTCATTATATTTCCCGTGTTTTATTATTAATATAATAGGGTCCACAGGTTTACCCTATAAGAAGGTTAAGTAAGGTGCAAAAGGCTAAAATAAATGGAATAATAATAAGTGTATTATAACCAGTTTTTTTAAAAGCTTATTTTTAAGAAAAAAAAAGGATCCAAGTTTTTTTTTTTTTATATTCCCTAAGGGGATTATAGCGGTGCCGGAGGTATCCCCCGCTGCATTTGTACCAAAGACCGGCGCCCGGCGCAATTGCTTAAATAATTAATTTAAAGCCCTAAAATAGTCCTGTACAGGATTATATAAAAAGCCAGGAGGACCCCCGGGACTTGTGGGATTTTTGGGAGGGCAATAAACCATGGCGGCAGAAACTTGGTTATAGAAATATAATTATTATTTAATATATTATATTTTCCCCTAAATATTATATTATTATTTAGGAATAATCCTGTACAGAATTATTCTATATTTTTTAAAGTATTACTATTCCTAAATAAATAATTAAAGGTTTAATTAAACCAAATAGCTTGGTTTTAAATACCGACCATATAACGAGATTATTAAACCTATTCCCCGTTATATTTTTTAAAGGTTTAACCAGGATTTATAAACTTAAGTTTCGGTAACGAGCCTGCGTTCTTTGGGATTAAAATTTAAGGAATTTTTTTATTATTTTCTCTTTTTAATTAATTTGGGTTAATGGTTATAATTAGGGAATAATATTGTACGGAATTATATTAATAAGCGTAAATAAAAATCCGCGGAAATTATTACGCCAAAATAGAAAAACCCTTTTACGGTATACCGGTAAGGAATTTATAATATTTATATTATAAAAAACGGAAACGGATATTTATATTATAATAAAGCTAAAGACCGACCAGTACGCTGTGCTATAAGAATTTAAAAAATCGCGCAAGCTGTATTTTTTAAAAGGGGCAGTTTTTTTCCCACGGTGGTAAAAGTATAATATTCGGTTAAGAATTAATTGCCCTTAAGATAAAGCGAGCACGATAAATTAGGGGCAGTAATAGGTAAAGTTGGGCAGACCTATATAATATAACGGAGCTTAAAAATCTTTCGGAAACCAATCACCTATATTTTAAACGATTTATTATTACGGAAAAACCAGGGAATAAATCCTCGAAAAGAAGAAATAATGCGGAAGCTTTGCGGTATTATAGGACCACCCTGGCAGTATTATAAACCTATAAGGGCCAAAATTAAATAATGGGAATTCGATTCCGGAATGGGCCCGGTGCCGGTTAAAAGCGAGTATATAATTACGGTGGGAAGGTTAAAAAGGGATTAGGCTTCGAGTATTAAATAAAATTATATACCCTTATTATACCCTTATAAGTAAAATAATAAAGATTAATAAATAATTAAACCCTTATTATGTTACGGAAATTCGGCGTAAAATTAAGGCGCAATATAATAAAAAAGCCTTTATTTATTTAGTTATAAAAGGAGTAAAGAAAGGGATTATTAAAAGTATTAATATATATAAAGAAAAGCAGGATTATAATCTTATTTTTAAATAAAAGAAACATTTTTATAAGCCTAGTTTAAGCTCCGAAGGTATTACGGTTATAAAAGATCCCAAAAGCTGTATGGCGGAGGGGCGATTTATGCAATTCCGGTTAAATTTAAAATAAGGGGGAAAGTAGTAAAAATACCCTTATATTATTAAAAAAAGTTTTAAAAAGAAGGGATAATTAGGGCTGGTTAAAGTTATCGCAAAAGTTTAGGGGTTAAATAAGGCGCCCTTAAACTGGCCTATATTATAACCTTACTTATAATTATAAAAAAAATCCTAAAAATTATATAGCGGAGGGATAATTTACGTAATTCCGGTTAAGGGGATAATAATATTAAGGTGGAGATTACGGAGGTATTTTAAACCGATTTGGGAAAAAGCAGGCAAAATTAAATAATATTAATATTTTATTTATAAATAAAAGGAAGTATATAATAATCGGGCTTGGTTTATAGGGGTTTATTATAATTATAAAGGATTTTAAAAATTGCGTGGCGGAAGGACGATTTATATAATCCCGGCTAAAACCCCGTAAATAAAATATAAAAATTATAAAATACCTTTACCGTTTTTTAAAGGGTATAAAAAAAAGGAAGGATTAAAGCCACCAAGCGCTTTAAAATATAAGGGAAAATAAATACCGTTTTTTATAATTATTAAATCGTTTTTCGAATAAAGGTTTAACCCCCACCGTTTTTTAGGTTAAGTTTTACTTTTTATTATTAATATTAAACGCCGTGCCCGATTTAATAAATACCAGGGGAAGTATTCCCTAAAAGGTTTAAAAAAATATAAATCGCCCGTTTAAATTAAGGTCGATCCCCTTTTAAGGAATCTGGTATAAGGGTAATCCTGTATAAGTTTTATTAAAAAAAAGGAAAAAGAAATCTCGAAAATTAAACTTATTTAAAAAAAGTTTAGGGGTCCCATGTTTTATTATAATCGGACCGTAATTAAAGGGAAATATGGCGATTATAATAATTTATGGATTATAAATGCCAAACTTTTAAACTTTTACCCATAGAACTATGGTTAATTCCCTACCCCCCCCTTTAAGGGCGCCTAATTTTTTTTACCTAAAAAAGCGGCCAAAAAGGGGGAATAAATATATGGTAAGGAAATTATGGAAAGTTTGGAGTTTAGGGAAAGGTAAGGCGAGGCCTTTTAGCCTAAATAAATTAACCAATATTATGCCCGGCCCTATAAAAAGCCGGTAAATTAATAATTATTAAAAGCGGACCAATTGGTAATAAAGGGTAAGGCGATTAAGGAAAACGGTAAAGCGGTATACTTATAAAGCCTAAAATCTTTTAACGTAAGGCGCGGAATATAAGGGATAAAACTTATTAAGGCCCCGGAAGGATAATATTAATACCCGGAAAATGGGAAAGTAATTATTAAAAAAATTATATAAATTCCTTATTTCGAATTATAAAAATCCCACAATTATATTTAAAAGGTTTAAAAAGTATTACCACCATTATTATTTTTAATTTTAAGGGACCGTTTACGATTTTTAAGCCTAGGGCTAAGGAAAAACAATCCTATATTATATTACCCTTTAAAAACCTGTTTAAATCCTAACTTTTATAATTTTTTCCATTTTTTATAAATTATTCTATTTTTTAAAAAATTATTCTATTATTTAAATTTATTATATTATATTTTTAAGGTAAGGCGCGGCGAAGGCTTTTTTACCAGAATATTATTACGGTAAAGAAAGGTAAAAAACGCCTTATAAATAGGCTTTAGGCCTAAAAACGATCTTCAAAAGTAAAAATACCCGAAAGTATTAACGAAGTTTAAACTTTACCACGTAAATAAAAAGCCGAGCGATCGCTTTTTAACCCTCCCTTATTTAAAATCCCATTATTTAAAATTTTTATTATACCAATGCCCCGGGTAAAATATAATATAAATATTTCTCTAATATTTTAAAGAATAAAATAAATACCATTCCTTGGTTAATCCGTAAAAGTAATATTTAATGCTAATTAATATAATCCCTACGAAATAAACCAATATATTATAATTCGATTATTATTACCGCTCCCTGGTATATAGGGAAGTGTAATATTTAAGGGAAATAATATTTCTTAATATATATATTAATTAAATCGAATATTTAAATAGGCAGTACTTATAAGCAATGCGTAAAAAATAAATTATATTATATAATATTATATTAATATTTACGCCGAACCAGTCGAATTATTCGCCACGGAAAAAATATGGATTAAAGCGAAAAAGGCCTTAAAAACGGAATTCGCAAATAGGGATACCTTTTAGGAAGGCCGTAATATAATAAACCTAAAGCGCTTCGCCTACCAAAACTGGCCTATAAAGAATATTAATTAATAACGGTTATATATTATAAGGTGGAAACGCCGGCTTGCTTAATATAAAGAGAACCATACGGGTTATATTAATAATATTATTTTATCGAACGCGTTTTTAAATACCTTCGATAATATATTATAGGTTTAATTATATAATTTTGCAGGGATTATAAATAATAACCTATGCCTCGGAACCCACGAGGAACTCCTTTAAAAGCTTAAAGCGTTCCTGGATTAGCGCAAAAAAATAATAAAGCTGTTCGGAAATAAGTTTTAATAAAAAGAAAAAGGGACCACCGCCCGTGCTAAGGAAACCACGCGTAACCCTATTAACCCTTAATTTTAATAAGCCAATTAATATAATTTGGCTAAAATGGCCCAGAGAAATTAAACCGACCCCCGCGATTTACCGCCCGCGCTCCGACCATAAAAAAGCGATAAAATATTTATTAATCGATTAATCCTGCCCAAAGTAATTAAATAAGACCTAATTAAAAAGCTAAATACTTTAAGCGTGGCTAATATATATATATTATTAAATTAAAAAATAGGCGAAAAAGTGAAGCTGGTATTGGATAATGGTAAAATTAGGGAAAATAAGCCTTAATACGAAAACCATTATAAATATAATCCTAATTAAACTTATTAAACTGGACGGGATTATACGCGAGGATTTTATTATATTTAGGCCGAATTCCCCTAGGAAATTAGTATAATCCCTTTGGAAATTTTAAAAGTATAAGCATTTCTTATATTAATAATTAATTTTAATAAAAGGCCCCAGTACCAAATTAAGGTAATAAAATATTATTAATGCTTAAAAAATAATTATATATTATATAATTGCCTGTGGGACGTTTAGGATCGAATTAATAAAGTCCTTTATAAATACCCCTTTTATTAAATACCAGAATAGGATTTCAAAAGGAGCGAATATAATATCTGGCCTATTAAAACGTTTAATAATATAATTACGGAAAAAGTATTAATAAAAATAATATTTTTATAGTATTATAAATAAAAAAAGGTGTTTAAGGATTAGTATAATCGGGTATAAAAGGCCCAGAATATAATTATAAAAAACCCCTGGTTTTTAAAAAATACGCCTGGCCTAATTAATAAAAAGGACCAGGTATTTTAAATATACCAATTATAAATAAACCTAACCGATAAGGTTTACAAAATCCCTAAAAATAATAATATTTAAAATAATTAACCATTTATTATAATAAAAGGTAAGGTAATAATGGTTAAAAAATACTTATGAAAAAGCTGGGAGAATATAGAAGCGGAAATAATAATAAAAGCCCTTATTATTAATATTTATAATAAAATGGCGTAATCGGTTTTTAATTATAATTAGGAAGGAATTAAAAAAGGATAAGGTAGGCCCCCAAAAAAAGTAAAAGTGGAAAATAAGGTTAAAACGGTTAGGGAAAAAAAAAGCGCCAAAGGAAAAAAAAAGGATTTTGGCCACGAAAAAGTATTGGGCGCGATAAAGGAGAAAATGGAACGCAGTATATAAAAGAAAAAAAAGGCGCCCTTAAATAATAAGCATAAGTACCCCTTAAAATTTACGGATTTAATTTTTTAAAAGGTAATGGAAGAATAATTTATAAAGATTATGGGAAGGCCTTACGGGTTAATAATTACGGAGGTATTATAAGTATTATAATTTATAAGGATAATATTATAGGAAAAATTGGTAAGTAAAATAAGGGTAAAGGAAATTATTAATAAAATTATTTATAAGGGTAAAAAGCCAAAGGAATACCGATAGGTAATCCTAAATAGGCCTAATATTTACCAGGTGATTAAAATAAAAACACGTTTTATTAATAATATACCCCCGGAAAAATTAAAGTTTATAAATTTTATACGTATTTAACCATATTAATAATATAAGCGTATAAATTTTAGGGTTTTATTTATAAGCCTATTAAAAGGCCTAAAAGCGGCAATATTAAAGGAAAAAAAGGCAGTTTCTTATTTAATTAATATTTTTAACCCATTGGTATTAATCCCCTTAATAATCCCCTTTTTCCTTTACCCGAGCCCGTACTTATTAATATATATAAAAGGGCTAAAGAATAGGCTGGCCAGGATTATTATAAATACAGGCATAAAAGCTAATATTTTAAAACGAACCTACGCCTAGGAATACGGTTTTAAGGCTTATTAGGCGCAAATTACGTTTTCTAATTATAATGGCCAAAAAATTAATTTAGCCTTGGTTATACGGTAATAGGTGCACGTTTTTTTAAAACCTAAACGTATTATATAAAACTTTTTTATACCAAAAAAAAATCGAAAAGGGGTATTAAAAATAATATTGGGAATACTTTTTATTATAATAACGGGGTGGAAATAATACCATAATAAAAAGCGTAATATATTAATCGGGGAGCTTAAAATAAAAGGAAATAATTATATTATTATTATTATAAACCTAATCCTAAAAGAAAAATATAAAAAAATTCTTTATAATATTTACCCCCAAGGAATAAAGGTTTTTAAGAAAATGTAAAAAACCCTTATAATTCGATTAATAAAAAAAGAAAGGCCAGTATAGGATTAGGGAAACCCCGTACTGGTAAAATTAAAATCCCTGCCTATATAATAAAAGTTTTAAATTCGGATAACAAAGAAATAATAGTTTAATTTTTTATAAAGGAAATTAAACGCCTTATAAAAAAATTTAAAAAGGATATACTTATGGAGGGGTATATTAATGGGCCGTAAAAAGGGGAAAACCTTTTAAATAAAAAGATTTAAACCGGAAAACCAAATATAAAGATTATCCTTTATTAATTAAAGGGGCAGGGGCGTAAAAAGCCTTATAATTATTTACGGAACCCTAATTATAAAAAAAAAATTACCAGGAAAAGGTTAAATGTTTTTCCAGAAGAGTATTATAAGGGTAACGATCGAAAGCTGCGAAATAATAAAAGGAGGATACGAGATTTTATTATTAATAAAATCCTAGGTATTGGTAAAGCCCAGAAGGTATTTCCCCTTAATAATATTAATATTATTAATATTTTTATTATATATAAATATATAGCGGATAAAATAAAGCCCGTAAATATTTAAATAGGGTATAAAGCGGCCCCCGTAAACCCGGACTGGTATAAGAAAAAATGGGAAAAGAATAAATTACTAAAAAAAAATCGTAATAATATTAAATAAAGCAAATATATTTGCCCACGATTATATAAGGCAGGGTATAGCGGTACCAGGCTTATATTAAAAAGAAGGAATAAGATTTTGGAATCCCTTAGGGAATTATAAGGGGAAAAATAAAAAATATTTATAAATATATTTATAAATAAAAAATAAGCGTTGGTATAGTTTTGGGAATACCTAGGTAAAATTAATTTTAATATAACCCCTTTTTAAAAGATTAATACGGTACCTTATATAGGATGGTAGGTTAAAAGTATTCTTATTTTTAAGGCATTAATAACGGTGGTAATTAAAATACTCGAGGAGTAAAAAAAAAAGGGGGTAATTAAACTAAATTAAGCGGTGTACCGTAATCCCTGATTCTTAATTAAAAAAAAAAATAGGAAATACCGCTTAATTAATTTAGCGGAGAAACTTAATTCGGTTATAATTTATAATACTTTTATACCTTTAATTACCGATAAATTTATAAAGGATATAATTTATTATTAATTTATTTTATTTCTGGATTTTTATTCCGGATATAACCAAATAATGCTTAATTTAAAATCCCGAGATTTTATTACCTTTATAATATTCGCCGGCTTATTTAAAATAACCACGCTTTTATAAAAAGGAATAAATAATATTATTTAATTTTACAGGATTATCTTTATTATTCTTTTAGGTTTTATTTTAATAATATATAAAATACTTATCGATAATATTACGGTTAAAGGTTTTATTATTATATATAATAGGCGAGAAATTTACCCAGGGGTACGGTAATATATGGCCGAATATATTAGGAATTTGGATTAAATATTATTACGGAATAAATTGGCCGGGATTATAATTTTTATGGTTAAATTTAAATGGTGCCAAAAATTAACCGTAATAATAGGTTTTATATACGGAATAAATGGCCGTAATCCTAAATAGGCCAAAATTATAAAAATTAAAAAGTGGACGATTTTTAAAAATATATCGAATATTAAAAGATTTATTAGTATAATGGTTTTTTACCGAATATTTATTAAGGATTTTATTTATATTACCAAACCCCTATACGAATTTACCCGTATAGGGGCGCAATTTATTTAAAAGAAAAAGCATACGAGAGTAATGGAGATCTTTAAATAAGCCTTAATATTGCCCCCAGTTTTAATTAAAATTAATTACTCCCCGGAGGCAGGGCATATTATTATTAAAGTAAACGTATTAGAAACCGGATGGGGAGTATAAATCGGCCAAAAAAGGGAAGGGAAGATTTTAATGGCGAGATATAAATTTGGTTATTGGAAAAAAGCCGAAGGAATATACCATTCGGTTAAGCTAAAATATAAAGGGCTGCTTATAATTTTAAAACGATTACGGAATTACTTATACGGCGCGTATTTTACCCTTAAAATGGATGCGGTTAATATAATATATTAATTTAATAATAATATTATTAACCTACCCGGAGTATTTATTATTAAATAAATCGTATAAATACGGTAATTCGATTTTAATATAAAATATATATTAAAAAATAAAAACGCTATGGTAAACGCGTTATTATAAAAACCCCCAGGACCTTTAAATAAGGAAAATAATAAATTAAAAAAAAATATCGAAAATTTTATTAATGCGTAATTATACGTATTTAAAATTATATAGGATTAAAGGAATATTAAGATTTTGGGAGAAAAAGTATAAAGTAATAAATCCCGAAAAATAATGTATTTCCTTACCACCTTAAAAAAACCGAGCAATATTCCTTATAAATTATTTTTTTATTAAAAAAGGAAGGCTTTAAATTACCTGGTAAGGGATTAAAAGCTTTAGCGCAAAACCTTAAGGGGTAAATTATAATTATAATTAATGGTTAATAATAATTAAACCCGGAAATATATTATTTAAAATAAATATATTTATAAAGGGTATAAAAAATGGAATATTATATTTAATTTTATCGCTTAATATTATTATTAGAAAAAATAATAAAAGCAGGTATAGGAGGTATTAAAAACCTGCCTAATTTATTAAAAACGAGACCTTTAAAGGTTTGAAATACCGCTAAAAATTTTTAACCTTATTTTAACCCCTTTTTTTAAGGTTTCGCTTAATATTTTTTAAATACCATTAAAAAAAGGGTATATTTATATTGTATAAATTAAATATAATTTAATAGGATGGATTAAAGGGCGATTATTATAAAAAACCACCGCAGGGTAAATGGCTAATTTTATTTAGTAAAATATAATTTATAGGTATGGGATATATGGGAAATTGGTAATTAATAAAGGATTAAAAAACCGAGGATTTTTAAATAAGTTTATAAAGTAAATAGGCCTGGTTAAAATTACGGTATCGGCGTATAATTTATAATTATAAAAGGGAATAAAATACCATTATTTAAATACCAGGGACGTATTATTAAAATTAAGCGGTAATTAAATTAATACGTACCTAGGGGTATTAATAATATAAAGAATTATAATAAACCAAATTATAAGATTTTTTTTATACGTATTATTATACGGTTAAAAAATAATTACCCTTATTAAAATAGCGCTCCTTACCTGGAGAATAATTAATTAAAAAGGTAATATACCGTACGCGGACTTTTTAGCGGAAAGGAGCCGGGTAATAAAACGGAAAAAAACGGACTTGGCGGAGGTAGCCCGAATCCTATAACGGAATAAGAAAGCCAGGGCTAAGTACGTGGATAAGAAAAATAACGGGAAGATAAAAAAGATTTTATTAAAAAAAGGGGATTTAATATTACGATGGATACCAGTTATAAGGGTTAAAAGTATAAAGGATAAGCAAAACCCTCGATGGATAAAACCTTATATTATTTATAAATTTTCGAATAAAGGAAGAACGGTGCAGTTTAAGGAACCTTATAAAGGGAGCCTTCCTTTTAAATATATAATCGGAAATAATAAGGTTAAAAAATTTATTTAAAAAAACGGATGGTAAAGTAAGCCGGCAGGAATTAGTAATAATATTTGGAAAAAATGGGAACCTTATTTAAAATAAAATAATAAGTTAAAAAAGGATTATATAGGATTAAGCGATAAGGAAAATGGCTCGGAAGGTTATATCGGGGATAATATATTAAAAAATTTGGGTAAAGATTAATACCAAACGGTAATATTTTATAATAATAATTAAGAGAAAAAAAACAATTTAGCCGAACGTATTATTATAATATTACGGCCAAAAAAACCACGTAATATAAAAAAATTAAAAAATAAAAAGCGGGAATCGGGAAAAGTACCTTTTTTAGGAATAATAAAAAAAGTATAATTTTAAATTTTAATAATAGCCACGGAAGAATTCGGTAATATTCCTTTTATGGAAAAATGAAGCTGTATAATATTACGAGACCTTTAAAGGAATTACCATATAAAAAGAAATTCCCCTTTTTTATATCCCCTTCCTTATATAATAATAAGCCCTAACCAGTTTAAAACCAAATATTATAAAAGGACCTAGTAAAAACCATACACTTAAAGCTCCGTTAATAGCCCAAGGTATATATACGTATATAAAAAAAAAACCGTATTCCTTAATCCAAAAATTTAAAAAGGAATATTCTTACGTTTTTTTTTTCCCGTTCCCATACTATACCGAATGGCCTTATTTTAAACCATTTATAAATAATAATTAAAAATAGCTTTTTAATTTTAGGAAAAGGTCACCCGTTTAAATTTTAATTTATTTATTTAATTTACGGAAAAAAAAGGGCGGGATCCCTATTTAAAGGGCTATATATAAAAGTAAAAATTCCTTCGTGGGAAAAACTTAATTTCTTATATTAAAGGACGCCATTGGATAGTCCTATATATTATAATTTTTATTCTGGTAATAATAAAAGGATTAATCGCGGGACAAAGAAATTATGGTTTAATTTTAAAAAATTTATAATATCCCTTATTTTTTACGAAAGTATAAACCCTCGCGACGAGCAAAAGCCTAAAAGGCCGCCGCGCCATTACCGTTATTTTTTTTAGGAGCTTTACCTCGGCCACCCCCTCGATTATAAGCGCTAAAAAAACCAAACCCTTATACCGGTTATATAAAAGGCCTGGTTAGGCCGGGAATATTTTTAACCTCCAAATTTAAAACGTTTATAATTTTTAAAAAATTAGGGCCGCCAAGAATAATTTCGAAGTAATTCTTCCAATATTTAATATTTTACTCCCATACCGTATTATTAAATAACTTTTCAATACGGAATTTTTTATAAGGGGTATAACCATTATAAACAGGATCGGAGTTCGAAACCAATATATATTTTTTAAGGCCTTTATTTTCGGCTATATAAACCTTACCAAACCAAAAATAATTATTATATTTATTTCCGATATACCTAAAAACGGAAATATATTCGAAAAAGGGGAATATATAATAAATAAAAATATTAGGCTTTTAATTTTAAGAATAATTCGCCCACCCGGAGGTATAATACTTATAAGGGTTTTTATTTATTATACCCTTAAATTATACGGCCAATACCTGCCAACGATAAAAATAAAGGAAGAAATATAAACCACCTATAATTTACCTTAAAAAGCCTTTATATAAAATGGGAATAATAATAGGCCGATTAACCCTTTTATATAATACAAGGGCTAGGCTGGTAATTTTAAAAAGGGTTTTAAATATATCCAGGTTAATATATATGGCCATATAAATATAATTTAAAAAAGGGTCCCTAAATAGGCCAAATTAGAAATAACGAAGAATATTTTAAAAAAATAATAATAATTAATCCTGCTTAGCCCTAAAAGGTAAAAATAAAAAGGGTGCGAAGATGGAATAAACTTTATAAATAAAATTGGAAACCGGCTTAAACCGGGTCCTTTTAATAAGGCTTAAAAATAGCCTTAGCGGAAAAATACCAAGCTGGAAAGCCTAAACGGTATTATACCTAAAAGGTATTTTAATTTTAAAGACCATAACCGTGCGCTGGGGTGGTTAATTTAGGGGGATTAAATTAAAGGAAAAAATAAGGGAGGATCTTTTAAATAAACCCTGGGAGAAAAGGCCCGGGCTGGTTTATTATATAAGGTTAAATTAATAAAAAATATAAGGCGATAGGGGGGATAAAGGGAGCCGAGTAAAGCCGTTAAAACCAGTGGTTAGGTTTTAAAGCACCCGATTAATACGGCCTCGCGGTTTAACCGGCGAAGGAAAAGGAGTAGGAATAATTATTATGGAAATTAAAATTAAATAATTTTGTATAAAGTTAATAATTTGGGAAAAATATACCTGGAGAAAGGCTTTGGGTAATAATAAAAGTGGCGTTAATTAAAAGGGCCGCTTAATTATAAATAAAACGTTTAATAATCCGAGTGCGGTTTTTTATAATATAAGCCCCGGGCCCTTTTATAAAAGGAGAAAAAGTGCGAGGGCGAGGAAAAGTAAAGGTTATATAATAAGGTGTAAAAAAAGGAAAAGGCTGGTTTATAAATATAATAGGTTTAAAAAAATTAAAAGGCCTATTGGCCGCTGGTAAACGCCGAATAAAAGCCAAAAGATTAGGGAGCCCTTTATAAATCTTTTTATTATTATTTTAGTTTAAATGGGATATATTTTAAAAGGATTAGGGAGTAAATTAAAAAAAGGGGGTAATAAAGGGAGCGAGTATTTAAGGGAAAAAGGGCTCGGAGGAAAGGAAAAGAGCGAGGAATATATAAAAAGAAAAGTATTATAGGAAAAAGAAAGGCACCGATAAAAAGCATATAAAAGGAAGGATTATCGAAGGTATAGGAGAAAAAAAAGGAAAAAAAATTAGGCTAAAAATATTTATATAATTATTCGATTAAAAATGGGAGGCCCGTTAATAATTATAAAAATTATAGGAGTTATAAGGGTAATAGGGTAAAAGGATAACGATGGAAATATTTAAGGAAATACCTATTTACTTAAAAAAATACCACCGTTTACTTAAAACCCGCCAATATATTTAAGCCCTATAAGTATAAATACCCCCTTTTTTCCCCCCCCCATATTTCCTCGATTTTTTTTAACCATACCATCTCCCAGCCTTAAATCTTTATAATATAATTCTGCTTAGTTTATTTTCTATTTTAATTTAATTCTTTATTTTTAAATTCCCTTACTTATTAAAAGCTTATATTACCCTTAGCCTAACCCCCGGTATTTAGTACCTTTTTAGCCCTTTTAACCTAAGAATTTTAATCCAAGCATACCTTTTATTTTTTATTTTTACCTAATAAAATAAAAAAACCCTAAGTAATATTATTTTAATAATGGGAAATTATACCTTCGAAGGATTAAGGCTAAAGAATAAAACCAATGCTTAAATGCCTAAATATTAATCGGAGTTTTCGTTTAAATTATCCCGAAAAGTGATTTTTTATACGAAAGCCCTTATTAAACCTTAGCGTTTATATAAAAACCAGGCCCGTTAGGGAGGGCCAATTCCCTTATATATTTTATACGTGGATAATTTAAAGCTTAAAGAAATTACCCAAAAAAATATAAGCGTAATTATTAAGGATATGCTTAACCTTATCGACCGCTATAAAAACAATCGCTTCCGTTAATAACTTTAAAGGTTTATTACCACCAAAGCGTTTTTTATAAATACTTAAGTATATATATATAATATTATTAAATTATTAAAATATAATTAATCTTTTTCCCATTAATAATTAATTGTTTATAAGGATTACCTCGAAATATATAACGGGGTAAATAATATTAGGTTTACGATTACGGATTTTAAATCTCCGAGGGGGCTTAAAAATATACCAATTATTAAAAACCAGGCGGCCTTTATAATTCCCCTATAATACCCGTTTTTTAAGAATTACGATTTATTTAATATAATAAAGGCAGGGGTTAATCTTATAATAAAAGAATAAAAAGACCCGTAAATAATTTTTATCCAAGGCTGCCTAAGGGGTATAATACTTATTACGTTTGTATTAAAGAACGTAGGAAAGGACTTTAAAAGGCATATATGGGAGGTTTATATAAGGTTTTCGGCGATATTTTAAAACGAAGCCAATAGGGGCATATTTAAGAAATACGGCCTCCGGCTTAAGGTTCTCCTTATAATAATTATTTTCGTACAAATTAGCCCCTTTTACCGATTTTAATACCTTATAATATTAAAAACGCTTAGGATTATAATTTATAAATAAAAGATAATATGGATCCATACGCGAATAAAAAGGGAGGTTTATATTAATAAAAAGGCCCTTATATTTTAAGAATTAAAGGATAATGGAAAAAGGCTATGGTATCGCCTCCGAGAGTTAAAATTAAGTATGGGGGGAAAAGGGAAAAAGAACCATATATTATATCCCTTCGGGCCACCGCTTAATAATTATATAAGGCATTTTATAAATTAGATAAAGGTGTTTTATATAAATTATTTAAGATTTATAATAGGCCCTAATTTATTAAAGAATTTCCTTAAAGTAGGGTGGTTATAAAGGGAAATTAGTATTATTATTCGGTACGAGGTCTTTTTACGTATGGTAATTAAAAATAATAATCCCTAGGGTTATTTGGTTAATAATAAAAAATGGTAAAGCCTAAATATAAATATAAATATTACCGGGATGCGTTCCTATATATTTAATATTTATATAAATTTTAAGCCTTTTTTAATACGCCCCAAGCTTTTTAATATTAAGGTAGATTTTATAATTTATAAAGGGGTAAACCCGTTTAATTTTTATATAAAAAACCAAAAAAATATAATAAAATTAAAATTGGGAAATAATATGGATTCGGATTTTATTTATATAATTAATCTTATATACCGAAGGCGAAAGGGCCAGGTGACCTTAAAAGAAAAAAGGGGTAATAATCGCCCTCGTAAATCTCTTAAGGGAAAATATATATTACCGGGATAAAAGTCTAATTTATTAAAATTATTTAAGCTATTATTACGCACCCTTTTCCTTTTTTTTTTACCCTTTATACGCTTTATTACGTACGCATTTCCCGCTAATTATTAATCGCTGCCCTTATTCCCACCCTTAAAAATAACCTTATTTTCCCCACGCGTAATTCCTACCCCTAAATAATCGCCATAATCCTAATTCCCCTTATATATTAATTAACGCTAATAAGTATATAAAAAATAATACAGGCCGTTTTTTAATATTAAAGTAAATAATAATTTCGAAATATTTAAAAAGAAGATTATTAAAAAGTTTTTACGCCGTTTATTAATAAAAAAAAGGGCCCACCGGCCGGAAAACCCCAGGTTTTATTTTATTTAATACCATTTACCCCGTC